>CM029402.1:32191053-32427307 GCA_017139565.1 Luffa aegyptiaca | reverse complement strand
AAACTTTGTTTAAAGGCTTGTAATTGATTACTAACCTTGGCACACCACGCTCTTGTTCGGCTGCGTTGTTGACATAGAATGCTGCACACGACCATGGGCTTTTGGATGGTCGAATCAGCTTCTTATTGAGCAAATCCTGTATTTCTTTTTTACAGAACGTTAGTAGATCCGAATTCATTTGAATTGGTCTTGCCTTTGTTGGAATTTTTGATTCATCAAAATCTTTTGAGTAAGGAAGTTGAACAATGTGTTTTTTCCTTGCCCAAAAAGCATTTGGTAAATTTGAACAAATCTCTTTTTCAATTTTAGAACTCTCAAAAAGGCTAAAAAGCCTTGAGAGAGGCTCCAAAGGAGCCAAAGGAAGCAAGGAAAGAATGGAAGAAATAATGATTGATGCTTGAAATTGGATCCAAGGGGCGCTATTTATAGGTCGGAAATGGGGTAGCGTCGCGACGCTGTGACGTCATTGACTTGCCGACCAAGAAATGGGATCAGCGTCGTGACGCTGTCCTTACAGCGTCTCGACGCTAGGCGAATTCCAGAACTTTTAGCTACGGTTTTGGGCTTGAATTTGGGCCTCCCTTCATTTCCTTTGGGCCTCATCTTCATGGTTGACCTTCATGGCTTCCCCCTTGACCCATGCATAGATTTTGGGCTTAAATGACTTCTTTTTGGGCACTTTTTCTCCAAAATCCATAATTTTGCTCCTAAAGACCAATTAACAAAATATATTAAATATATTCAATAAAAACACAACTAAAACACTAAAAAGCCTAATAAATTGGGACTAAAATAGCAACATTTCTGCTCGCTATCAGATATTGCGAGAAAAATTTCAACAATTAAAAAAAGAACCATTTCTTGAGTGCACTTTCTTGGAGAGTGTGCGATAATTGTTTTAGTAATTTGAAAGTGTGAACAAAAATTTCAATATACACAAATTTTTGCAAATTCAAAAAATACACAAAAACTTTATATATATGTACATGAAATTACAATCTAACTCCTTTAATACATTGGAGTATTAGTCCATAATTGAAAGGTCAATTGTTTCCTAAAGTATGGTTGGTAGTTCAATCATTGGAGCACTCGCCACTACCAACTCATCAAATGTATCTTCAATAGGGTTGACGACTAAATCTTCTTTGATCCAATATGTGGAAAGTTGTACCTCGTTTTGCACCTCCTCCTAGTACATGGGGGGGGGGGGTTGAATGTCATGGATACTTCCTAAAACATAAGAATAAAAAAACTATACCATTTAAAAAATTATGTACTCAAGCAACCAACTAGCAATTAATAGATCAACATCCCAAACAATCCCAATCAACAATGAGAAAGGCGTAACAAAACCCAAGAAGAAAATTTGTCCTAGTTAAAGATTTTGAGCATTGTGTTTTTTGTCTTCTAATGTCTCGAACTTGCAAGACAAGTGAGAAATTATGTAGTTAAGCAACCGAACAACGAACATTTCATAGATAAACATCCCAAACAACAATGAGAAAGGCAAAACGAAACCCAAGAAGAAGAAAATTTGTCGTAGTTAATGATTTTAAGCATTATGTTTTTTGTCTTCCAATATCTCGCATTTGCAAGACAATGCGAGAAATAATGTAGTCAAGCAACCGACCAACCAAAAATTCATAGATAAACATCCCAAACAATCCCATACAACAATAAGAAAGGTGAAACAAAACCCAAGAAGAAAAAAATTTGTCCTAGTGAAAGATTTCTCGCATTGTGTTTTTTGTCTTCCAATGTCTCACGCTTGCAAGAAAATGCAAGAAATTACGTAGTCAAGCAACCGACCAACCAACAATTCATAGATAAACATCCCAAAAAATCCCAAACAACAATAAGAAAGGCGAAACAAGACCGAAGAAGAAGAAAACTTGTCCTAGTTAAAGATTTTGAGCATTGTGTTTTTTGTCTTCCAATGTCTCGCACTTGCAAGACAATGCGAGAAATAATGTAGTCAAGCAATCAACCAACGAACATTTCATAGACAAACATCCCAACCAATAATAAGATAGCAAAAACAAACCCACGGAAGAAGAATATTTATCCTACTTATAGATTTTGAGCATTTGTTTTTTTCTTCCAATCTCTCGCACTTATTATAAAAATTGCACAATGGCTCTATAAAAGTAGGTAGTGCAAAAGCCAAGAATGCTAAAAGCTGAGAAACATATTCTAAGAAATCCAAGATTATTCAAGTGGAAAACAAAAAAAAGTGGGTGTTTTTTGTGTTGCTATCATCCAACAAGTGACATATCAATTCTTGACCATTTACACTCAAAGCTTCGATATATGCACCCAAACCTTTTTTTGTCTCACACATGGGTCACTAACCCTTTTTCACCGATCACTCACAACTCTTCCACCTTTAGTAAATGCTACAACATGCTTTCTAAATAAGGTTTCTCACTGGCCATTTTTCAAGCAAACATTCTTAAAAGGTAAAGTTCCCTTCATGCTTCCCAGTTCATATATTTTAGCTAACAATTATCATGAATAATATTGTCTAGCAAACTTTATAACACAATATACTTGAGCTACAACACATGCAAAAGATAAATAAGAAAGCCTAAAGAACTCCAGGAAGCTACTAACATGTATCGATTCATCTCAATCATTATTCAATATATATAAATAACAATAATTATTAAGATTTAATATTTATCAAAGAATAACAAATATCCAAAAATCAATGAAACACACTTAGTCAGAAAACAATCAACACATAAACCTCGCAAGCATTCCAAAACTCAAATCCAACACATCCTAAACAAGAGAGATGATTTACCAGTGCTAGGTTCCAAATCAGAATATCTAGACAAACTCGAATGAAGTTTTTAAACAAACCCCCATCGTCAAGGAGCAAATCCGCTCGTAACAACTATGAAGAAACGGGGAAAATTGGAATCATCCCCTACTCAGAAACACCGTCAAGGAGCAGATCCGCTCGTAACAACTATTTGCTGCCTGGAAATCTGAAAATCGTGAAATCGTATTCGCCACCATCATGAACTCACTATCACCGTCGTTGTGTACTCGTCGTTGTCGTTGTCGTGTACTTGCCATCACCGCCGCCTCGCCTGGTCTCATGAAATCGTGTTGGTTGCCTCTTGGTCTCGTGAAATACCGTGGAAAGATGAATGAGAGCCTTTATGTTTTAGGGTTTTTTTAAGAAGGATATATTAGTCATTTCATACCCTCCAAAATCCTATTTGTCTATTAAAATAAAAAGTGGACTAAATATCTTTAGCTCCCCTTTTTTTGTCCTATTTTTTGCAATTTTCACATTCATTAACATGCAAAGCCTTAATTCTTATCATTTTAGCGATTTCTAAGACTATCATAAATCTCCCGATCTTAGGACTATCCTAGTTATGCACAACAAGTTCTAAGCTAAACCCTCTCTACCGAGCAAGATTTAGAGAAAACGACATTCAATTCATGGCCAATAAATTGAAAGCATTAAGTAAAGACTATGCATAAATGAAATCAAAGCATACATCCAAAAATAATCCACAACGCCAGAAGGGCTACATCAATCCCTAAGAATTAAAAGTCTATCTACTCATGATTCACGTTACAATATAAGCTAGAAAAGAGAAAAGCCATAATAACAACTAAAGAATACGTAAAGAAGGATAAAAACTCTAATCTCGTCAATGTCGCACGTCCTCGTCATGATATCTCCAAGTTATTGTCTTCAATCCCGCTCTCCAAGCTTCCTCTAGCTCCCACAAGATGTCTCCAATTGTGATTAGGGCTAAAAACCTCCAAATTGAACTCCCGTCTTTCTGCCAAGATCATATTCTATTTATACGAAAAATATCGACAGCGTCGAGATGCTAGGGGCAACTTCTCGACGTTGTCCCTTTGTCGCACGTTTTAGATTAGGAAATTGGCTAGCATCGAGACGTTGTGCCCTCGGGTTTTCGACTGGCGAAGACTTGCTGCAGCAGCGTCGAGATGCTAAGGCCAGGGTCTCGACGTTGTGCTCTCGACTTTGTTGGCTACTACAGCTCTCTTTTTTAATCTTCTTCAGTTCTTTTGTCCCCTTTTTGATTCCAAATACTCGAACAACTTCCAAATGTTCCATTTCATGTCAAAACTCAATTTCCTACAAAACAAACATAAAACGTATGAAAATGGCCAAATACATCTCAAAGACTATCTAAAATATACTGGGAAAGATAGCTCGTTATGCGTGCTATCAAGCCCCCCAAACTTAATTAAGCTTTTGTTAGTCCTCGAGCAAACTAAAAATTAAACATAGGTTGTAAATGGATGCAATAATAACACAACTCGATCCTCAAGGCTCCTAAGTCAATAAACAAGCAATCAAGAGACATGCACATAAGGCCTAATGAGGGAGACAAATCGAAATTCTTCCAAAGTTAACTTGCATACGAGAGATCTAACTCACTTAGATTGGACTCTACTAGCTCGAGGTTTGATTATAAGACTTTCAACTCATCTTCCCTCTACACTGGCACTAAAGATTTACTGACAAGCCACTAGAACAAATTAGATTATTTTTATCCACACCTCGGTGCTTTAAATTTAAATTTGAATCAAGCATTTATATGTGGCACTAGTTTTCACACACCTATTGTAGGGACCCATAACCTAAGTTTAGCCCTTGGTTGGCCAAACTGATCACAATAGGAGTAACTATTTTTGCCTAAAACATCATTAATCATTGCATATTGTGCACAAGCCGACATTATTTTTCTTTCATATGTAAAAGCAAAAATGATGTTTCATTTAAGCATAACAAGAATATATTCTTTTCTTTCCTCCTAGGCAAGATTAAAGATACTAATTTGCAACAAATTAACTCTTAGCTTCTCCCTGATAGCGCGCATAGCGAGTTATTTGTCCCGGTTATTTACGTTAGTCTTTGAGGACTATTTGGCCATTTTAATGCACTTTAATGTGTCTTTTGTAGGAATTGATTATTGTAATTAAATTAGAGAAATTGGAGTTGATCGAGTGCTCGGGACCTAAAGAAAAGCAAGAGAAACGAAAAAAAACTCAAAATGGAAGCTTATTAAAGTAGGCAGACCCAATTTCCAAATCTGAATATGGCGGTGAAGAGGACAGCGTCGAGATGCTGTCCCTAGCGTCTCGACGCTGTAGACAGAATTTGTATAAAAGGAAAGAGATTTGCACGACCAAAGGGAGTTCAATTTGGGATTTTTTAGACCTAATTTGACAATGGGCATTTTGTGGGAGCTGAAGCAAGACCAAGGAGTGGGAACCAAACTTGATGACGTGGAGATCGTGACGGGAGCGTGGCGATTTCAACGGATTTGAGAGTTTTTTCCTTTCTTTACCTTATCTCTTGTTGTTTTGATGGCTTTTCGACAGACGACTTGTCGATGGTCGTGTCAAATAAATTTATAATTACACGACACTACAACTATTTTTTGTAGAAATAGTGGTCGGGGTCAAATGCAGGGAGCAATCAAATTAATTAAATTAACTTAGATTTTTCAATTAGTAACCGAAGGGGGGTTTGGCATGGAAGAGAATTTGAGAATGAAAAGTATAAATAGCTAAAAATTAAATTACTAAATTTTAAATAACTAGAAAATAGAAGAAATGACTGACTAATCTTACCTCGGGATCGCACAGTTGGTTTTCCGAATTCAGTTTGACAATTCCAAATCATAGACACTCTTATTTAATAAATTATTGGTTAATTGTCTAACTACGCCCACTGGAAAAGCCAGCGGGATTAATGATCCCAGTTATTTCTAACCCGACCAATGCATCGAGGCCAGAACCTAATTAAGAATCTAACTAATGACGTCTCACTAATTAGATTTTAATCGCATTAAGGACATTGGATTGTTAGATAGAATGCATAAACTAGGAAAAGCCGAAATTCATACGATTCTAAGCCTTAACTCCTAAATCTATCATGCAATTTTGACCAATAGGGATAAAACGCCTTTTAATCAAGATTAACAATAGATTTATTCGCTACCAATTCTAGCAAAGCAATTGATAAAAACACAATAGGTTGTCAATCCAAAGATTCAAATCAATTGTAATATAAATTGGAATTAAGAACACAATTAAACAATAATACACTGAAATCTTAGATACAAGGTCTCAAAGGAATGCCAAACTTACATTCGAAGTCCCCAACTACGACGATCTACACTTAGTTGGACATTGCAATGCTCCAACTAAATTTCGGGGCTCGATTAGCCATTTCTATATCTAAAAACTAATGTAATCTAATGAAAATACACTGAAAACTGGAAAAATACAGAGAGAGACGAGGTGCTGCGACGAAAATCGGACTTAAAACGGACATGAAAAGACCT
The DNA here is from genome assembly GCA_017139565.1 of Luffa aegyptiaca. NCBI lineage: Eukaryota > Viridiplantae > Streptophyta > Magnoliopsida > Cucurbitales > Cucurbitaceae > Luffa > Luffa aegyptiaca. The sequence continues at coordinate 32,420,954 of CM029402.1, read as the reverse complement.
AAAATGAGAAAAGGTTCCTTTTATAAAGCGCGACAGTGTCGAGACGCCGTGGCCAGCGTTGAGACGCTGACGCTGATTTGGGCCGCCAAAAATTTTCGTAGCGTCGAGACGTTATATTTGCAGTGTCTCGACGCTAGCTCTCGGGAAAAATGGATGAATTTGTGTTCATCCATTTTGATCCTGAGAACACCAAATTGACCTATACATCAATAAGACTCAAAATTAGTCAATTTTCACAAATAATAGCATTAGGATAAGCAAAATTTACGGAAATAATTAGCACCAATTTGGTGCTATCAAATTACCCCCAACCTAAATCTTGCTAGTCCTCGAGCAAGTTTATAGATAAAAACGAGAATAATGAAGATTTATTGGGTGCAAATAACTCAGCTCAAATTTCCATGTCTAAAAAAGGCATAAAATTTGTTAAAGGTAAGCTACCACATACAATCAATCATTGAGACAAATCAAAACTTTTTCATGATAACTCTTGCGTGTGTGTGTGCATAGCCTTCCTAAAGAGCTTTTACTAGCCCGGGTCAACCATACGAGGGCCTCAATTCATCTTCCCTCTACACTGGCACAAAAGACTCCACTATTAAGTAACTCGAACAATCAAACAAGTAATACATTACTAGGCGCCTCGAATCACATCGCATGCAAATAACTTGCATTTTAATGAAGGCCCTAGCTTTCACACACCTGCTGCAGGGACCCATAACCCGAGTTTTACCCTTGGTTACCCTAACTGATCACAACAGGGGTAGCTCCTTTTGCCTTAAACTACTTGCAGTAGTAGTGGCCGGGGTCGAACACAGAGAACAGCTGGTTTACTTTTAATCTCTTTTGTGTTTGGTTATAGGAGGGTTGAAGAGGATGATGAAATTGGCAGGGAAAATAAAATTACAGGAAAGTAAATTTGCAGAAAAAAAAATAAATGACAGAAAAGTAAATAGGGGGTTGGCTAATCTTACCTTGCCGCTCACTGTTGCTGGGGACACTCGGGATCAGTACATTTACTTTTTACTCATCGATTAGTAGATAATGATTTATATGCATGCTTGCCTAATTGGTACTCTAAATCAATTGACTCGATCCCACCGTCCATCGACTAAATTACTAGATATTAATTAACTAACCTCACGAACCTGTCAAAGTTAATTAATTAAGTAATTGCATTAAGAACAAGATACCCCTAAAGCGCTAACCCAACGGACCCGTTGAACCAACATGCAATTGATTAATTAATTAACCTGGCCACAATTAATAAATTAACTAATTGTTGCTCTAGGCTAGAATACTCATAATCAATTAGGGGAAATCTAATTAACTACAAATATCGGCTTAGATCCTAGATCTATCGTGTCAAGCAACAAAGTTAGAGAACTGCTCTAGGGACTCGTGCCCACGAATCAATCTAGTGCTAACTATTGAACTAACCATCCATTAGCTACTTGTAAATCAGTTCCTTAGCAAGTTATTAACATACGAGCTGCGAGTTAGGGCATCAATCTAACCTACTGCGCATGCTAATTATAAAAGCGGGAATCTAAGACCACGAACAACAAATAAATCATACATAAAGCTCAGAAATCTACAGATAGACAACCATACAGTTCAGAAAACTCCAAAATCTCATAAAAAGACAAATGTACTTACAATCCCGTGGTCCCAACTAAAGCGAACGGTGCTTAGATGACCATAGACAAGCCTAGTCCAAACCCAAGGCTCGAGAAACCAACCTAATCTACTTAGAAACTATAAAATACAGAAGAAAAGTGAAGCAATCGAAACTAAACCGAGAGAAACAGCTGACAAAAGCTCCCAAAATTGTCTCCTCTTCCTGCCCTAAATCGCAAACTGCCTATTTAAACAGCAAAGTGGCGTCGAGACGCCGTGGCCAGCGTATCGACGCCGACGGTGATTTTGGCGGTCCTTTCAATCCAAAGCATCGAGATGTCGTGGGATGGCGTCGAGATGCCATCTCTCGGTTCTTCCTTGTTTGACTGCTTCAAAACGTGATCCATTTGACGTTGTTTTCAAGTCTCGAGTGTTCCACTTTGGTCTTTTCACCGTCTCGACATCCCATGGACTTCAAGATGAATCAAACCCACGTTAATTTCCTCGAATTAACGCCAATTTCGAATATGGGCTCCCTAGAAGCGTTTGATACCAAACCCCAACAAAATATAACTTTAAGAGAAATAATTATCGTAAATCTAGCAAGATTAAGAACAAATAAACATGGACAATTTGGTCCCATCACTTTTCATTCAAGTTATGTTTGTAGTTCAATTACTATGAGTAGCTAAACTTGTTTGTCTTAGTGATTGATGTAGTCTTTTAGGTTTATTGATTGATTGTTGGGATGTTTTGTGCCTTTATTTTATTCATGTGATTATAGTTAAATGCTTTCAATTAATTGGCCACTAGTTGAATGATTTAGTGTTAAATCTTGCTTGGGAGTGAGGATTTAGCTTAGACTTTGTTAATTGCATGACTAAGGTACCATTCTAAGATCGGGAGATTTAGAATAACTTTAGAAGTTGTAAGAAGAACTAAACTCAAAGCCTTACATGTTAGTGAACTTAGATAGGGATATCAGGTTTATTACATGCATGAGAACCAATTATGCTCAGGAGAGATATTTGTGATTTAAGGTTCTTAGACTTACAAATTAGTTGCATGTTAAAATTCATTCCCTTTAATTAATCCTAAATCTAAATTAACGAAATCAAATCTCTAAGAATTCTTCCAATTGAATTTTCATCCTTTAATTTTCATTACCTTTTGATCATAGTTTTCATCCTAGTGTGATCTCTAAACAAAATTGAGCAAAAGTATTCACGGTAATTCGTTTAACTAGAAAACCAATCCAGAGGACGACATTCGATTTTCAAATCACTATATTATTACTTGACCTGTAAACTTGCGGTAGCAAAATTGCGCATCACTCCCTACACCTATCGAGGTGATTGTCAAGGGATCCACCAGAGGTGTTTTTACTTGCACCTTTTGTGTAACCAACCACCATTGTTTTAGAATGATCCTTAAAGTCCTCAAATACTTTAAGAACTTCTTTCTCCTGTTGGACTCTAATGACGAGCTCCTTGCGCTCAATATCAATGATTACTCGCCCAGTAGCGAGGAATGGTCTCCTTAGAATAACTGGCATTAAAAGATTCTCTTTAACATCCATCACATAAAAATCAACAGGAAGAAAAAATTTACCTACTTTAATCACCACATTCTCAACAATTCCAACAGGACAAACAACAGATTGGTCAGCCAATTGCAGTTTTATAGCTATAGGTTTAATTTCTCCTATTTCAAACCTCTTGCACAATGTTAAGGGAATCACATTAATACTAGCCCCTAGATCACATAAAGCACGAAAAGAATGATTACTAAAGCTACAAGGAACAAAAAAACTCCCTAGATCAGTCAATTTTGTTGGTACCCTCTACTAAAGTCTCGCTCTACAAGTCTCCATTCTTTTCTCCTTCTTCTTTCTCGAAAGCCATTCCTTCATCAATTTGATATAATTAGGCATATGCTCCAACGCTTCTACAAAAGGAAAATTAATATTGAGACTCATAAAAACATCAAGAAACTTTTCAAACTGGGCTTTACAATTTATTTTTTCTTTTTCTTGGGCTTTCGAACCAAAATAGTAGGAGAGGGGGTAGAGAGAGTAGGAATAAGCTTTTCAGCATCGTTTGAGGTTGACTTCTCTTCCACTTCTCCAGTGAGGCTTTCTGACTCATCAATCTCTTGCTCCTCAGCATCTTGAATTTCTTTCACTTGCTGCACAGTGATGGCCTTACAGTACTCCATCCGGGGTCGCTCCTGCTCAACTGGGCCTTACCTTTTTGCATAGTATTCACAACGTTCACAAGTTTCCCCAACTGAGTCTCTATATTTTTTATGGTTGCACTATGGTCAGTCACCGTGGTGTTGATGGCAATCACTACTTCCTCAAGCTTGTTCATCCTGTTACTAGATTCTGCAATAAAGGCTCCAACCATTTCTTCAAGAGAAGGTTTATTATCTTGCTTTTGAGGAGTAAAGGAATGAGGGTTTAAAACATTTTTATTGTTAGCATATGAAAGGTTCTCATGATTTCTAACCCCAGGGTGATAGTGTGTGGGTGTAGAATTGTAGTGTCCCTTAGAGTTAAAATTTCTATCAACGTACTGAACCTGTTTAATGGTGGTCTCCTCTTGAGACTGAGATGTAGTAGCAGCAGCTAACTCAATGGACTGTGTGCTCCCTGTACCTGAAAACTTCAGAAAAGCATTAGCAAAGGAAGACATTTGGGCTTGAAGAGCACTTACATTATCAATCTCGAAAACCCCATCTGCAATTTTCTTAAGTGTGGAGCGCTCAGATGGCCACTGATAACTGTTTGCGCCCATATCCTCTAGTAGGGTAAGTGCGCTCTCCACAGTTTTGGACAACATAGTCCCACCTACAACTGCATAAACAATTGTTTTAGTGTTGGGATTCAAACCATTGTAAAACAATTGAATTTGCAACCAATCAGGCTATCCATGCCGAGGGCAGTTCCTCAGTAGCTCCTTGTAGCGTTCCCAGGCCTCGAATGTTGCTCATCGAACTGCTGCTGGAATGTCCCAATTTCGGTCCTCAACTTGACCATCTTTGTTGGGGGAAAGAATTTCTACAGGAAAGCCTAGACCAAAGCATCCCAAGTGGTAATGCTCCCAGGGGGTATAGACTCCAACCAATCTCGTCTCTTATCCGCTGTGGGTGATCCTCTGAATGCGCAATCACAGGCCATTTGGATCATACCAGTTTTCAACTCAAACTTGTTGGCATTAATCAGGGCATAGACTATCCCCAACTGCTACCCCTGAAACACGGGCAGAAAATAGTCACGAATGGGTTTAGGCTCCATAGGTGGATTTGGATTGGCCATTTGGATAGATTCTTTATTCTCCCTTCGAAACCTACTAATAGTCCTCTCAATCTCAGAGTCCAAATGTACTAAGGCCAAATCCGTATCCTTTCACATACAATGGTCTATCCTAAAAGGGAAAATAACAAAATAAGGAAAGCAAATAGAAAAGGAAACAACTAAAACAAAAAAGGAAAAGATAAACTAAGGAAACAACCAAAGAGGAAACTACAAATATGGAAACAAAACAAAAATGTAACTACCTAAAATAAATAAAATACTCTCTAAACTAAGATCGAACAATTTTTTCACGATATTACTGTTGGGGTTTATGTCCTAGAACTCAAGTTTTGTTATCCTTTATATAATAAAGATGTTATTCAGTGAAATTTTTTATTTATATCTTATAATCCAAATAGAAACAACCATGGTTATAACATGAGATACTCGAACTATATTGTGAATATGGACAGGGATCAAGTTCGAGTATATAGCCTAAATTGTCTATAGTAAATGAATAAGGTTGGGTACCTTGTTCTGGTAACACTATGGATGCGACCTACTTTGCGAATAAGGCAAACGACGTGATCCTGGATCGTTCATGTAAAGACATGCGAGTAGGGGTATCTTGTGTAAAAGATGTTTACACAAGACAGGACCGAGAAATAAGTCACTATTACTTTTTAACGCCGTTTACTGTTAAGACTGATTATTTCATGCGATGACCTAGGTAACTTGATCTTAATCCTGAGCTTACTATGAACTCCTATTCGTTTAGGGTTATCCTTTGATCTACATGGGTGAGAATGGTCATAAAATTCTATTCAATAATCCTACCATTTTGAGGATAACACTAGAAGGATGGCTGGGGACATAGTAAAGCAAGACGGAATTCACTCCTACCCTATTCAGGGATAGTAGAGAGGTTGTTCCCTTAAGTGCTGAATCCAAGGCTTGAACAAGGGGCCCCACCCTCTCATTGGCCCAAGAGGGATCTTGTTTAATAGTTGGACCATGAACAAAATTGTTCATTAGAGGACCAGTGGCTAAGGAACTAAGATGTGTTATAGGGGTAAAATGGACTTTTGACCTATCTATAGTAACAAACGACCTGTGAAGGATTGACTTACTAATCGTGGTTACATCGAGTGGAAAGAAATATATCTACAGTGAGGGGAGTTCAACTACTAGGCTATAGTGGAGTGTCCCAGTAGTTAACGGATGTTGGTTAACTAGGTTAAAAGAGTTTGGCTAGTTTAACCTCGTACCGTTGGAGCCCATGATCTGTAGGTCCCTCAGGTCCCCTTGCTAGCTCGAGACTAACATTTGGAACAATATGATGGATAAAATATGAATTACTTTAAGTTCATGTTGAGAAAAATGAATAGAGGTGAAAGGCGTTGTCGGTACGTCGGGTTTTTGTGAAAACGGAGTATGTGAGGAATTTAATATTTAAATATGATTTAAATATCGAAAACATGAATAGGGATTCATGATGGGAAAATAACATTTCGAAAATGTTCGGGAATAGTGGCAAAATATTAATTTAATATTAGATATTAAATTAATAATTAATTATTTTAAATTAATTTTTAATTAATTTAAATTTGAAAAATTGAAAAATCAATTTTGATTTTACAGATTTATTAAAATTAGGTAATTATCTAATTATTAAAGATAATTATGGAATTAAATTAAATTAAAAAAGATTGAATTTTTGGAGGTGGAGTGCATGGTGACTAAACCCATGCACTCCCCTCATGAAAGCCACCCAAATTCCCACTTCTTCTTGGATGTTTTGGTGTCAATTGCTGGGAGTTTTCTTCCGCTATGTTCCCTCTATATAATTGAAGAAGAAGGCTGAAAGAATCACTCTTGCAGCCTAGTGAATTGCTGCCAAATTGAATACTCACCAAACCCACCTCCATTTGCTTGTTCTTCAAGCTTTCTCTCTTAAATTCCATCACTTGAGGATCCCACAATTTGTTCCAAAGGCTTGAGGATAGCAAGGAAGATCCTTTGGTGGTTCATGACTTGTTGGTGAAGAAAAAAAAAGATAAGGAAATCCAACCAATTTCTGCATTGAATCAAGGTTGGTAAACGTACTCTGTTTTTCTCTACTTGGACAACATGCAATGTTTGATCAAATTGAACTAATTAACTGCCTAAGATGCAAAATTGCTTCCGCTTTTTAGATATTAACACTTTCAATTGGTATCAGAGCATGGTTTGGGCACCTAAATTTGCTTTAATTTGATCATGATGGGTAGCATTTTGAAATTCAATTTGCCTGGGTGCTGAAATGGATATATTACGGTTTTGGCAATTTTTTACTCTTCAATTTGTTGATGAAAATGTAATTGCTCACATGTATATGAGCATTAATGTGTTGAGAAGAGTCTGTAATTTTTGGAGAGTCATTAGAGTCCATTTAGTGCTGTAATTGATCGAAAGAAGGAGAAGAACACGTGCTGGTCGAAGAACAGGGGGCTTCCAGTCGCGACAGCGTCGCGACGCTGATGAGTTTTCAAGAACAAGCACAAAAATTTCCAGATCTCAGAGGTTCAAATAATCTCGGCTGGTTCGGTTCAAAACTTGGCCAGTTCAGTCCTTTATGGTCCGGCTCAGTGATGATTAAGGCTTGGTAGGTCCGGTTCGGGTCTTTTCAATGCGATTCTTGATGGTTCGAGATTCCCGGGAGCTTCTCAACTCAATATTTAATTATTATTTGTAATAATTTAGTTAATTGTTTGCTTAGATTGCCAAAACCGGTCCATTTCAGTGTGTTTAATTATTTATGCTTCATGAATGCATGTTTTAATTAATTATGAATGAGATATGCATAAGAGTATGTCATATAGATTTAAAATCCCACCATAGGAAGCATGTTTCATGCATTTAAGTATGTTATAAGAAGTTATAATATAAGTATGCATGATTTAGGTTTCATGTTAGATGCATGTTGAATGTTTAGTTCTCGTTAATTATAATCGTTATATAATTTAAACAAAAATGAACGAGCATGCAGCATGAAATTACCTTAGCTCGATTTTAAAGCGTTAACGTCGAATAGAAAGCATGTTATAGGTTGATCTCAATTATAATCGATTTATAAAACGAGATAGATGTAAAATCTATAACAAAGATAAATGCATCCTCACCTAGGTTTAAAACGAACCAAATCGATCAATCTCTTAGAATAGGTCGATAACTTGTAAAGCTAAGATTACAAGAGAACTCACCCGGTTCGATGCTGTCTAAGGCTGGAGGTATTTAAGTTGACAGTTTACGGAACACCTCCTACCTGGGTATTGGGCCGGTACTTGAGTTAGGTTAACCTAGTTTTTACGAGCATGCACGTGAGAGATGTGAGGTTATAAAACACCTAGACATTGTAGGTTAATTATAACCTAGACTTAGGAATATATTCAATTAGCCAAAATATGCCTAAGTAACAATTTACCCAACACCGTTAAAATACTTAGCCTCTTGTTACTTACTAACGTAACCATTCCATTCGGAAGGTGATGGCATAAATCAATGTCAAGGTGAATGGAGAAAGTATTTATAGTATGTGGGAGAAGGAAGCATGTCAACGCATCCTACGGTCTCTTCCATTGGTTTACATTAGCAACGTCTCTATGTTCGCCTGCTAAGGATGCCTTGGAGCTGCGACACCATTCGGAGGGTTGTAACATAGAGATTGTAGCGTCGTGAACTCCCCATAAGGATAAAGGATTTCTTAGGGCCATTCCCAGCATTGACTTTTCCATTCGGTAGCATTACTGGGGTCGTTCTCTAAAATCTAAAAAATGGAAGGTCACAATTACAAGATAACTAATATTAGCTTATCTTTGACCAAAGTAGCGATAACTAGAATTGATACAGAAATAAAGGAGTTATTTTTTGTTATAGAATTTTTAGTCAAGAATGTCTTGGTTCAATGAAGGAGTAATTGACTACCCCTCGGTAGCAGTTATTCTGACTCACTGAAGTATCGTTGCAAAATAATTAATGAGATGGGTACATTATTACTTTTGTTAAACTTAATTGGATTTATTAAAATATTCGATTCACTGATAAAGGATTTTATTATTTCAACATGCCTAACACATTAGTACAACTATTAGCTTCAGAAAAACTGAAAGGCGACAACTATGGAACCTGGAAATCGAATTTAAATACAGTATTAGTGATTGATGACCTTCGATTCGTCTTAACGGAAGAATGTCCTCCTAACCCTGGCCCGACAAGAACTCGAGTCAATCGAGAAGCCTATGACAAATGGACTAGAGCCAATGAAAAGGCAAAAGTCTTTATATTGACAAGCATAAGTGATGTTCCGTCTAAAAAGCATGAGGGCATGGAAACTACAAGGGAAATAATGGACTCACTGCAGGCCATGTTTGGACAGCCGTCCTCATCCCTTCGCCATGAGGCCCTCAAGTACGTTTATAATTCTCGGATGAAAGAAGGAACTTCTGTTCGAGAACATGTATTAAACATGATGGTGCATTTTAATGCAGCCGAAGTAAACGGCGCTGTCATAGATGAAAATAGTCAAGTCGGTTTCATTATGGAATCTCTCCCGAAGAGTTTCATACATTTTCGTACCAATTTAGTTATGAAATAAATTGAGTACAATCTGATGACTCTCCTGAACGAGCTTCAGACCTACCAGTCCCTTACTCAAAGTAAAGGACAAGAAAACGAAGCAAATGTTGTCTCTGGTAGGAAGTTCCTTAGAGGGTCAGACTCTAGGAATAAATCTGAGTCTTCAAAGAACAAAAGCATTCAGTTGAAGAAAAAGAACAAGGGAAAGGGGAAAGCTCCCATTACCAAGAAGGGCAAGAAAAAGATTACAGAAAAAGGAACCTGCTTCCACTGTAACCAGGATGGTCACTGGAGAAGAAACTGTCCTAAGTATCTTGCTGAGAAGAAAGTAGAAAAGGCCGAAGCTGCCAAAATAGGTAAATACGATTTGCTTGTAATTGAATCATGCTTAGTAGAAAATGACAACTCCATATGGATATTAGATTCAGGAGCGACTAATCATGTATGTTCTTCTACACAGGAAAGTAGTTCCTGGAAAACTCTTGAAGAAGGCGAGATGACACTCAAAGTAGGAACGGGAGATGTCGTCTCAGCCGCAGCAGTGGGAGAAGTGCAGCTTTGTTTTAGAGATGGATACATTTTGTTACAAGATGTTTTGTATGTTCCTAGTATGAAAAGGAACTTAATATCTATCTCTTGTTTAATAGAACATGACTATGAAGTATCTCTTGAAATCAATGAAGTGTTTAATATCTATCTCTTGTTACAATCTGTATGTGTTAAGACCGAATGAAATAAAACTTGTTCATAATACTGAAATGTTCAAAACAACACAGACCCAAAATAAAAGACGAAAAGTTTCTCAAGATACCCTTCTTTGGCATCTAAGACTAGGACACATAAATCAAAAACGTATTGAAAGGCTGGTTAAGAGTGGACTTCTAAATGAGTTAGAAGATGACTCATTAACACCTTGTGAATGCTGTCTAGAAGGTAAAATGACCAAAAGACCTTTCTCTGTAAAAGGTCAAAGAGCCAAAGAAACCCTTGAGCTTATACACTCTGACCTCTGTGGTCCTATGAATGTTAAAGCACGTGGAGGATATGAATAGTTCATCAGTTTTATTGATGATTATTCAAGATATGGGTATCTTTACCTAATGGTTCAAAAGTCAGAAGCTCTTGAAAAATTCAAAGAGTATAAAACTGAAGTTGAAAATAAATTAGGCAAAACAATCAAAACTCTACGATCTTATCGAGGAGGAGAGTACATGGATTTAGAATTCCAAGACTACTTGATAGAACATGGAATATCCTCACAACTCTCATCACCTGGTACACCACAACAGAATGGTGTGTCAGAAAGGAGAAACAGAACCTTATTGGATATGGTTCGGTCTATGATGAGTTATTCACAATTGCCTGATTCATTCTGGGGTTTTGCAGTCGAAACTGCTACATATATTCTGAACATGGTTCCCTTTAAAAGTGTTCCAGAAACACCTTATGAGTTATGGAGAGGACGTAAAGGGAGTTTACAAGACTTCAGAATTTGGGGATGCCCGGCACACGTGTTGGTGCAAAAACCAAAGAGATTGGAACGACGTTCAAGAATATGCCTTTTTATAAGTTACCCAAAAGAAACAAAAGGAGGTCTATTTTATGATCCTCAAGACAATAAGGTTATTGTTTCAACCAATGCCACATTCCTTAAGGAAGATCATATAAGAAATCATCAATCACGCAGTAAACTAATACTTAAAGAAATTTCCGGGGAAACTACGAACAAACAAACAAAAGTTGTTAGCGAAGCTGGTCCTTCGAAACCATCTCAGGATATGAGTATGCCTCATCGTAGTGGGAGGGTTATAATTCAACCTGACCGGTACATGGGTTTGACAGAAACTCAACTTATCATACCCGATGATGAAGTAGTGGATCCATTATCTTATAGACAAGCAATGGGTGATAAAGATAAGGACCAGTGGGTCAAAGCCATGAACCTTGAGATATAATCTATGCATTTTAACTCAGTCTGGGAACTTGTAACCAAGGATGTACAACCTATCGGTTGCAAGTGGATCTATAAGAGAAAACGAGACCAAACTGGTAAGGTACAAACCTTCAAAGCCCGATTGGTGGCTAAAGGTTATAACCAAAGAGAAGGAATTGATTTCGACGTAACCTTCTCACCAGTAGTGATGTTAAAATCGATAAGAATACTCCTCTCCATTGCCGCTTTCTATAATTATGAAATTTTGCAAATGGATGTCAAGACTGCGTTTTTGAACGGTAATCTCGACGAGAGCATCTACATGGTCCAACCAGAAGGGTTCATAGTCCAGGGACAAGAACAAAACGTTTGCAGACTTAACAAATCCATCTATGGATTAAAACAAGCCTCAAGATCTTGGAATAAAAGATTTGACACTGTAATCAAATCTTATGGTTTTGAACAGAATGTAGATGAACCTTGTGTATACAAAAGGATCATTGATTCTATTGTAGTTTTCTTAATTCTGTATGTTGATGGCATCCTACTTATAGGAAATGTAGTGAGAGTATTGTCGGACATTAAGCAGTGGCTAGGAGCTCAATTCCAAATGAAGGATTTGGGTGAAGCTCAATTGATAACTTGCAAAAAGAAAGTTATTTCTCCTTTAAACTTAAGCTAAAATAAGGCCAAAAGATATACTCATGCGTTATTACAACGCAAGAAGGAAGGAACTTACGATGTATATCTGCGGAAGACTATATTCATGGATGCGGTACGAAATTATAAAAATATAGGATGCTAACGCATTAAAAATACAGTTGTTTGTTGCCCAAGTTTTCTTCAATGCAGGCACACATCCCAAGACGATCGTGAAAGGAAAAGATCGATGAAAAGACCATGCCGACACATAACTGACACACAAGTGGGCGGAAGATAACTGAAGTACGTTTTCTAGTTCCTTGGTGACGTCAGTTTCCATTGCCTATATAAAGCATCCACCTGCTGGGAGACAAGAGGGAAGAGAGGAGAATAAAAGAAGCAAGGAGAAAGAGAAATCACAGAAGGTTGCGGTAGAGGGTAGACTTGCATTCATATTAACTATGTATTACACAGTGTATTCCTTTGCTCGCATGAGCTAATTTTCTTCATCAAGGCTTAGCGCAAGCACCCATGCGGTGATAAGTCTATTTTGTAAGCTCATACTTTGATTTAATGAAACATTATTGCCTTCTACTTAGATGCGATACTATTTTCATTACTAACTCCCGCCTGGCCAGCCGGATGCGGTAGCAGCATGATAAATCCCTGACAAGTAACGCATGTGGAAATATCTAAGTAGAAAAAGCTAGCGCATTGCATGTAGTCTTGGTAGCATTAGATAAATACTACCGCTATAAGATAGTGCATGAATGAGCTTTGACTATGTTAAGACTAACGCAGCGTCTTGTAAGTTGTTAGAGAACTAAGCCTACGCATGAACTAGCCAACCAAACAGTTGTTAGTTATGTGCCAAACGCAGAAGTAGTACCGGAAGGGAATCTTATGATTTTTTCTCACTTAGGCATTAATGGATCAATTAGTCATGGTATGTGCTACAAAGTTACTTATAAATGCATGAGGTTGCTACCGCAACAGCCTTGATAATACTCTCATCAAGAATTTCTTTTAACTCTCAACACATGTTTTACTTTCCTGCATATTTACTTTTCACTCGCATCAGATATATTCTTTGAACTTTCATAATATCATGGGTCTTTGAGCTCAAATCAACAAAGTTATTAAATATTTTCAAATAACCTTTCTTGTGGATTCGACCCTAGACTCACTAGGTACTACTTGATTATGTTAATTTATACTTGGATTAATACATATCTGCAATAAATTCTATATTAATTTATTGGCCTACTGACAACCGATCAAGTTTTTGGCGCCGTTGTCGGGGAAAGGCAACCAAGTTTTTAATAATCTTTTTGATCTGACACTCCGTTTGATATTATTTACCGTGTTTCCTGTTGAGTAATTTTTCTCCAGGCGACCGTAGATTGCATGCGTGCTGCTCGCGAGATCGATTTCAAAGTTGATCCCGAAATTGACCGAACTTATCATAGAAGGAGAAGAAATCGACGTGCTCGAAGACAACCAACTGAACAACCTAGAGAGATGGCAGCACCCAACCAACCAAATAGACCAGTAAATCCCATCCAAATGGTTGATGATAGAGCCAGAGGAATCAGAGATTATGCAGCCCCTGCAAACTGTAATTTCAACCCAGGGATAGTACAGCCCACCTTCGGAACATAAAGGTTTGAGCTAAAACCTGTTATGTTTCAGATGCTGACTTCTATAGGGCAATTTGGAGGAAGTCCAGCTGAAGATCCACACTCCCATTTAAAATCATTTTTGGACATCTGCAACAAGTTCATCATTCCAGGAGTAACACAGGAGCAGCTGCAGGTCATCCTTTTTCCCTATTCATTACGAGACGCTGCAAAAGTTTGGCTAAACCAGCAACCAGCCAATTCATTGCTACATGGAATGATTTAGCTGAGAAGTTTCTAGAGAAATACTTCCCACCAACAGCAAACTCGAGACTTAGAAAAGAAATCATGACTTTTGCTCAGATGGAAGACGAAACACTTAGTGAGGCATGGGAACGTTTTAAAAGTCTATTGCAAAAATGCCCGCATCACGGACTGCCACACTGCATTCAGCTAGAGACCTTTTATGTAGGACTCAACAAAAACTCGCAAGTATTAGTAGATTCATCTGCTAATGGTGCACTCCTCAGAAAAACTTATGATGAAGCACACGCAATCCTTGATCGTGTTGCACGCAACAATTATGAGCGGGGCACCACGGAAGACAAAAGAAAAAGACCCATAAAAACCAGTTTTGGAAGTTTTGAGGTTGACCCATTGACTTTAGTGAACGCAAAAATCGATGCGTTGACTACCAAGATGGATGCGCTGACAGCAAGCACAACACCATTGATTGCACAACTCAACACAGTGGGATGCGGAATCTGCGGAGAGGGACACACGCATGATCAGTGTCCTTCGAATCCAGAATCTGTATTCTATGTAGGACCGCAAGGAGCTGTGCGCAACAATCCGTTCTCAAATACATACAACCCTGGATGGAGGAATCACCCAGATTTCTCATGGAATGGTGGCGCAAACAAACAGCCACAGCAAGGTAATGCAAACTCTGCGCCAAGATTATTTAACTCTAACAGTGAACAATCATCGCAGGACCAATTTCAGCGCAATTCCAACGTAGAAGGCGGAAACCAAAGAGCATCATCTTCAAATACACTGGAAACAATGATGAAGGAATTCATGACTAGCCAAAAGGAATACATGGCCAAGAACGATGCGGTGGTTCAAAGCAAAGCCGCATCCTTGCGAAATTTGGAGATTCAGGTAGGAAAGCTTGCGTCAGAACTTAAAAATAGATCTGCGGGAGCATTACCAAGCAACACAGAAGCCTCAAAAGGAAAGGAGCACTATCATGCACTAACTCTCCACAGTGGAAAATAGCTACAGTCAAATGATCCTGCAACAGCGCAGGAAAATTTGACTAATACTGCGACCACAACGAGTGACATTCAAGAACAGGAAGAGAACGCAGTTGAAGAAGAACCCAAAAAGGAAGAGATACAAGTAGAAAAAGAACCTGACAAATACAAACCCACAATCCCTTTTCCTCAGAGAATAAGAAAGAAGAATGACAAGGCCCAATTCAAGAAATTCTTAAACGTCTTGCGAGAACTCCACATTAACATCCCACTGGTGGAAGCATTGGAAAAAATGCCCCTTTATGCAAAGTTTTTGAAGGACATCCTGACGAACAAGAGACCATGGAAGGAATTCGAGACAGTTGCGTTGACCAGTGAATGCAGCGCAATACTAGCCAACAAGCTCCCACCCAAACTAAAGGATCTAGGAAGCTTCACCATCCCCTGTTCAATTGGAGGGATTGACGTTGACAGAGCCTTATGCGACCTCGGCGCAAGCATCAATTTAATGCCCTTGTCAGTATACAAGCACCTATAGATTGGAGAAGCATGCCCAACCACTGTCACGCTTCAACTGGCAGATAGATCAGTGGTACATCCTGAAGGAAAAATAGAAGATGTTCTGGTGAAAGTCGACAAATTTATTTTTCCAGCAGATTTCATTATACTTGACTACGAAGCTGATAGGGAAGTTCCTATTATTTTGGGAAGACCATTCTTAGCGACTGGGCAGACATTAATTGATGTGCATAAAGGAAAGCTCACCATGCGCATGAACGATCAGAAAGTAGTTTTTAATGTATTCACTACATTAAAAAACCCAGATGACACTAAGGAATGCGACATGGTGGCACGAATAAATGTATGTTCCCCAATGGAAACTCTGCAACTAAATGCGCTCAGAGCTACGCAAGAGGAAGCAAAGGAAGAACAAGTCGCAGGAGAGACAGATGATAATTACATTCTGGCACAACCCACATAAGTAATTCATGCGCTAGATCTCAAAGAAAGAACTCCCACCTTACCCTCCATTGTACAGCCTCCTGCGCTGGAACTCAAACCACTCCCAGCACATCTGAAATATAAATTTTTGGGAGAAGAAGGATCTCTACCTGTGATCATTTCGTCAAAGCTAAATCTGCCGCACGAAAGCCGTCTAATACAAGTATTAGCAAGGCACAAGAGTGCTATTGGATGGAGTCTCGCAGACATCAAGGGAATCAGCCCCTCATATTGCATGCACAAAATCCGTTTGCAAGACGAATCTAATGAATTTGTTGAGCGTCAGAGAAGATTAAACCCTGCTATGATGGAAGTTGTGCGAAAGGTAATCATCAAATGGCTCGACGCAGGAGTAATTTACCCTATTGCAGACAGTAGATGGGTAAGTCCTGTGCAATGCGTACCAAAGAAGGGTGGAATGACGGTAGTCACCAACGCAAAAAATGAGTTAATCCCATCACACACCATCACAGGATGGCGTGTGTGTATGGACTATCGCAAGCTCAACGCAATCACCAAGAAGGATCATTTCCCTCTTCCCTTCATTGATCAGATGCTAGATAGGCTTGCGGGACAAGCGTACTACTGTTTTCTTGATGGATATTCAACATATAATCAAATATCCATTGCGCCAGAAGATCAGGAGAAGACAACCTTCACTTGCCCCTATGGAACCTTTGCGTTTAGAAGAATGCCCTTTGGATTATGCAATCTGCCAGGGACATTTCAAAGATTCATGATGGCCATTTTCTCTGATTTGCTGGAAAAATCAGTAGAAGTCTTCATGGATGATTTCTCCGTTTATGGAAAGTCTTATGCAGACTGCCTGACGCAATTGGAGCGTGTTTTGGAGCGATGCGAGAAAACAAACTTAGTGCTAAATTGGGAAAAATGCCATTTTATGGTCGAGGAAGGAATAGTCTTGGGTCACCGCATATCAAAAGCAGGTATCGAGGTGGTCAAAGCAAAAATAGATGTGATAGAAGTTTCTGTGAAACGCAGGTTTTTACCGCCACTTCATAAGAAACTTCTCGCATATCACCAAGCCATTGTGCGCATTATTGGAGGCAAACAGAAGATTTGAATTTTCAGAGGAATGCGTTTAGGCGTTTAATGACCCGATGCATGCGTTAGTCACTGCGCCCATTCTCACAACCCCTGACTGGACATAACCATTTGTCTTGATGTGTGACGCGAGCGACGTGGCAGTAGGTGCAGTTCTAGCACAAAAAAAGGAGAAGTCACTTCACCCCATTTATTATGCCAGCAAGACATTAAATGAGGCACATAATAATTACACAACAACCGAGAAGGAATTATTGGCGGTTGTTTATGCTTTCGTTAAATTCCGTGCTTATTTGATTGGCTCCAAGGTTACTGTTTACACTGATCATGCGGCAATCAAATACCTAATCACTAAAAAGGACGCAAAACCAAGGCTGATTAAATGGATTCTCTTACTGCAAGAATTTGATTTGGAAATCAAGGACAAAAAGGGAAGAGAAAACCAAGTGGCAGATCATCTATCGCAGCTTGAAAATCCTGAAAAGGTGGATACGCCTGATACTCCCATCGCAGAAGAATTCCCTGATGAAAAACTGCTAAAAATTGAAGAGGAAGAACCATGGTTTGTGGACATAGCAAACTATCTCGCCGCAGGAGTCATGCCTGACAAATACTCCGCGCAGTAGCGTAAGAAATTCTTCCATGAACTCAAATTTTATTTATGGGATAATCCTTAGCTTTATCGCAGAGGACCAGGTCAGATAATTCGAAGATGCGTTGGACCTCAAGATGCGTCGAATATTTTAGAAGCATGCCACGAATCCCCATATGGAGGACATTTTGGAGGACAACGCACTGCGGCGAAGGTGCTACAAAGTGGCTATTGGTGGCCAATGTTATTTCAAGACGCAAAGAAGCACGCAGATAAATGCGACAAATGCCAGCGCACAGGTAACATCAGCGCAAGAAACGAGATGCCACAGAATTATATAGTGGAAATAGAACCATTTGATGTTTGGGGAATCGATTTTATGGGACCATTTCCCTCGTCGCAAGGGTACCAGTACATCCTCCTCGCAGTCGACTATGTCACTAAGTGGGTGGAAGCAATTGCCTGCATAAAACATGATGCGGCAACCGTGGCTAAATTCCTTAAGAAAAACATCTTCACAAGATTTGGAGTGCCACGTAGACTCATCAGCGATGAAGGAACACACTTTGTGAACAAAATCATGACCAAGCTCTTGCGAAAGTACAATGTCAAGCACCACATCGCAACAACTTATCACCCCCAGAGCAATGGTCAAGCAGAGGTATCAAACAGAGAAATCAAAAGAATTCTTGAAAAAGTAGTCAGCATAAATAGGAAGGATTGGGCGCAACATTTGGACGATGCACTATGGGCTTATCGCACGACTTTTAAAACACCCATAGGGATGTCTTCTTATGCGTTGGTATTTGGGAAAGTCTGCCACTTGCCTTTAGAGTTGGAATACAAAGCGCATTGGGCATTAAAACGCCTAAACTTTGATCCAGTTGCGGCAGGTCAGGAAAGATTGCGCCAGCTTTAAGAGTTGGAAGAATTCAGAAGCCTATGAAAATGCCAAAATCAACAGAGAAAAACAAAAACAGTGGCATGACAAGGGAATATGCAAAAAGGATCTGAAGGAAGGAATGAAGATATTATTATTTAACTCTCGTTTACCTCTTTTTCCAGGTAAACTGAAATCAAGATGGTTGGGCCCATACATTATCCACAAGATATATCCATATGGGGTTGTGGACTTACATTCTGCTGACGGAAAAAGAATTTTTGAGGTCAACGGACAACGAAGAAAACCATACATTAATGGGACCCATGACGAGGTTGTTGAGATTGTCCTTCTAGATGACCCATCGTGAAGCAACAAGGAAAAGATGGGTCTAGAAAAAGAGTGCTCTTAGTTGCGGCAGGACCTAACACAAGACAAGTGCACAGCAGGTCAGAATTTGTAGTTATTTTCTTTCTTTCCGCATGATTTTATTTTATTGTGATAGTATTTTGGTAGGTTAGAGCCTAAGGAAGAAAACCCTAGCACATGTCCTCATTCGTCAGTAAGTTACCCGCATTGGGGGGCGCAGCCACATCATGTCACATTTAATGAGCCGCACTACTTTCTGCTGCTGCACTCTACCCGAAGCATCGCCCACATTCTCCCATAGTAATCATGGCCTATATACCTGCGTGGGATGCGAAAGGGCATCATTACCCCAAAGTAAAAAGCACTTGCGACAAGTATAAAAGGCCTCGAAGCATTGTGATTTTCTTATTCTATCTCTTCATCTTTCTCGTGCGAAAACCCTAAACCTTCTCCTTCTCTCTCGCAAAGCATCTTTTCCTCTTCGAACTTCCACCATGTCTGACTCACAGAATCTCTCAATCGCTGGATATGCAGACGACGCACCACCTTCATCGCCGGA
Source organism: Luffa aegyptiaca (assembly GCA_017139565.1). Lineage (NCBI taxonomy): Eukaryota > Viridiplantae > Streptophyta > Magnoliopsida > Cucurbitales > Cucurbitaceae > Luffa > Luffa aegyptiaca. Next base: position 32,401,502 of record CM029402.1, on the reverse strand, counting down.
GGTTGAAGGACCCAACAGGGACATCGTCATTTCCTCTGACGAGGAAAATGACAACCAAAACCACGGCGACTTCATGGAGGAAGAAGAACCCGAAGTCATTGACGGAGAGCGGCTCGTTGAAAACACCGAAATACAGCCCATCGCCGCACCGTCCACCTCTGGAGCCGATGCCACAGAAGTGCTCGACTTAGCACCTTTGGCCACCTCCTCTTTGAACATCCAGCAAGTAATCCTCCAACTAGCCCAAAATATCCTCGCCCCACGTAACCTAACCCCATTTTCTTCCCCTTTCCCATCTGTACCCCTTCTCCCACCACAAGATTCTTCGGCTACCCTAGCCTCAAACACTACCCCATCATCTTCCTCCACTCCCGCAGTCATTTCCGATTCCCTCCCACCATCAACCTCCACAAACCCCACTTTATCGCAGTTTTCTAAGCGGGAAGTGGCCACATGGGACTCCTTGCTGGGGGAGTTGGGCGAAGAAGGCGAAGCAATTCGCCAAAGAGAAGAAAGAGAAAAAGCTGCGGTAGAAGAAGCTGCCCGCAAGACCGCCGCAGAAGAAGCGGCTAGAGAGAACGAACGCGCCTGCAAGGCAGCATAAGATCGGGCTGCGGAAGAAATCGCCACAGCAAATCTAGCCGCAATTGCGGCAGCCCTGGGCTCACCAATGCAAGGGTCGGAGTCCACGGATTCAGAAGATGGCCTACCCCTAACCCATCGCCGCAACATCCAATCTGCTGGGGTAACCATCCAAGAGCCCTCAGAGAGACCTGCGGCAGTCCCAAGTAAAAAGAGAAAGGGGAGCCCGGCCGCATCAAAAGGAAAGGAGAAAGTGGTAGAAGAGAAGGGCAACTTCCCAGAAGAACGGGGGTTCAGCTGCAAGCTCCCGCAGACTATGACGGACCAAATCTCCCACCGCAAATGGGAGTTAGTCTGCGAGAACTTTCCCAACTACGCCCCTGCGCTGGTTCGAGATTTCTACAGAGCGTAGTGGCAGGAAGAAATAAATGAAGTGTTGGTGTGTGGCCACACAGTAGCTTTTGCCTCTGCGTGCATCAACTCAGTGTTCGAGCTACCAGACATGCCTGACGTAGAAGGAAATGCGTTGTTGACCTGCCAGGACGACGACTTCCTAAACGCAGTGCTAACTGCGGTGGCCAGACCAGGTGCTCAGTGGGATGGGCATGGCGTTGCCAGGACCCTTCGGGTGCAGCTGTTGGATTTTGAGGCCACAACTTGGATGCATTGGATAAAGAACCGCATCATGCCCACATCGCATTATGCCACGTTAAGCATCCCAAGAGTGGTCCTGGTCTACTGTATAATGAAGGGGATCCCCCTCGACTTGGGCAAAATCATCTTAGAAGCCCTGCGCCAGACTGCTGCAAAACCAAAGGGCGCAATGTTCTACCCCGGCCTTGTCACCCGTCTCTACCGCGCATCCGGCCTGCTGCCAACACCAGACGATGAAATTCGACCCATGCGGAAGGATTTTGATGATCAATGGTGGATGCGCATAACGCGCACCCACAACTTGCGTCTACAGGCAGAGGCTCAGCACCAAGACCCTGCATCTCAGCGCCAAGACCCCGCATCCCAGGCAACTGAAACTGCCCCTGCGCCTGAAGCACCAAAGAAGAAGAGGTGAAAACAAACTGCGGGTCGCAATCCTCCGCTGGCCGCAAGGAGTAGTCAGCCAGAACCACTGGCGCAGGAAAGCACTGTCTGTGCCGCAAATCAAGAATCCTTGCCGCCACCACCACCACGACCACCGCCGTCGCCACCTGTCATCCAGCCACCTCCTTCCATCCAGCACAAAGAGGTCGTGCATCAATTTGAGGTCCGCGAGACCCCGTTACCTGACCCTCCCCGTGAAAAAGAAAACCTCACGCCTAGTACCCAACCGCAGTCCACACCATCTGCCAGCACATTCCAAGCTACGCCTATTCCGTAACTTGATGTGGAAACGGCTCTAATTTTCTCGGAGTTAAGGCAGATGGTCCATGAAGTTGTGGAGCCTCTGCGCAAGCAGCAGGAGGTGTTGTGCCACCAGCAGGAAGCGCTGCGCAAGCAGCAAGAGGAATTATCTCAACGTGTCAACACCTTAGTCCTCTTCCTGCTGCGTTGGACTGATTCTTTCTACCGTCTGCCAGTCACGCCAAATCTATTCGTTCGGCCACCTACGCAACCAAGGCCTGATGGCGCAGGCACATCTCAAACGGGCACCCCTATGGCTCCACCTGCGCCAAGGCCACCGTCGCCACCACCTCCACCACCTCCGCAGCAGTAAAGAAATATTTCTCTTTTGTCTTGTCTTTTGTTTTAATTTTCTTTTATCAGTATATGATTGCGCCCATATTTTGTAAATGACATCTTGTCCCGCATTCATTAATATAGTTTTTTGTTTTAGCATCACACATTTTCTTCTGCCTTAGTATAATGCCTTAATCTAGAAAAACTCTTTGCGTTAGCTCCTTCGTTTTGACCCGCGCATCTAAAATTCTTAGTTTTCTTGACCGCATTAGTTTATAGGATTCACCTCTGTTTACATTTCCTCAGACCTTAAGAAAACTTCCTTCGCATTTTCGACCCTGTTGCATCTCAGCTTTAATCTCCTTAAGTCTTCGCGCTCCAATTTAAGTTTGGGGGACAATGGGGACATTGTCCATTTTAAGTTTGGGGGAGTGCGATAGTTAGCACACAAAATACTCATGCGTTCCTCTGGCATGAGATGCGTTTGTATCCAAGGGCATTCATGACACCCATAGTTTGCCACTACGCGAAGACGCATCCGCATCCCATGAGCGTATTCAGTAAAAAAATGTAATGCCCGTAGTTGGATACCTTTCATCACAAATCTGGGTAAGCCAAAACGAAAGCATACGTTTTGATGTCTATTGCCTTCTACTTAAAAGATATATATATATATATATATATATATAATATGTGCACCCAGGACATAAGAAGAAAGGACTAAGATAGCGCAAGGTAGAATCTAAGTGTAAGGAACTTTCCTTAAGCAATGAGGAAATTTAGCAAAGGTCTAATCCTGTTTAGTAATGCGCAAAAGAAAAATAGAAAAGAGGATGTAAGGATCAATGGCGTTGAGAGCTAAGTTACCCTCGCAAAGTTGATAATAGGCATTGTTTGGGGACAAACAATAGTTTAAGTTTTGGGGTTTGATAACTTGCAAAAAACAAGTTATTTCTCCTTTAAACTTAAGCTAAAATAAGGCCAAAAGATATATTGATGCGTTATTACAACGCAAGAAGGAAGGAACTTGCGATGGTTATCTGCGGAAGACTATATTCATGGATGCGGTACAAAATTATAAAAATATAGGGTGCTAACGCATTAAAAATACAGTTGTTTGTTGCCCACGTTTTCTTCAACGCAGGCACACATCCCAAGACGATCGTGAGAGGAAAAGATGAATGAAATGACCATGCCGACACATAACTGACACACATGTGGGCAGAAGATAACTGAAGCACGTTTTCTAGTTCCTTGGTGAAGTCAGTTTCCCTTGCCTATATAAACCACCCACCTACTGGGAGACGAGAGGGAAGAGAGGAGAATTAAAGAAGCAAGGAGAAAGAGAAATCACAGAAGGTTGTGGCAGAGGGTAGACTTGCATTCATATTAACTATGTATTACACAGTGTATTCCTTTGCTCGCATGAGCTAATTTTCTTCATCAAGGCTTAGCGCAAGCACCCATGCGGTGATAAGTCTATTTTGTAAGCGCATACTTTGATTTAATGAAACATTATTGCCTTCTACTTAGATGCAATACTATTTTCATTACTAACTCCCGCCTGGCCAGCCGGATGCTGTAGCAGCATGATAAATCCCTGACAGGTAACGCATGTGGAAATATCTAAGTAGAACAAGTTAGCGCATTGCATGTAGTCTTGGTAGCATTAGATAAATACTACTGCTATAAGATAGTGCATGAATGAGCTTTGACTGTGTTAAGACTAACGCAGCCTCTTGTAAGTTGTTAGAGAACTAAGCCTACGCAAGAACTAGCCAACCAAACAGTTGTTAGTTCTGTGCCAAACACAGAAGTAGTACCGGAAGGGAATCTTACGATTTTTTCTCACTTAGGCATTAATGGATCAATTAGTCATTGTATGTGCTACAAAGTTACTTATAAACGCATGAGGTTGCTACCGCAACAGCCTTGATAATACTCTCATCAAGAATTTCTTTTAACTCTCAACGCATGTTTTACTTTCCTGCAGATTTATTTTTCACTCGCATCAAATCTATTCTTTGAACTTTCATAATATCACGCGTCTTTGAGCTCAGATCAACAAAGTTATTGATAACTTGCAAAAAGCAAGTTATTTGTCCTTTAAACTTAAGCTAAAACAAGGCTGAAAGATCCTAAGATGCGTTATCTCAGCGCAAAAAGAAAGAGAAAAGTGATTGTTATAGGCGGCGAACTATATTCATGTATGCGGCGAGAAATTATAAAATATAGGGCGCAAACGCAAGCTAATTCAGTTGTTTGTTTTAAGTTCTTCTCAGTGCAGGCACACATCCCAAGATGATCAAGAGACAGAAAAGATGGATGAAAAGACAACGCTGACACAACTGATGCAAGTAGGCGGAAAAGGGGCTGAAAAGTCGCAAGTTGGCTAATGATGATCAACACAAGTTGCTAAATTACTTGGAGAATTCATCTTCCTCGCCTATAAATAGATGCCAAAATCCATTGATAAAGGGCAGAGAGGAAAAGGGGATCACAAAGAAATCTCAAGGAGCTGCGATTAGAAGCAAACTTACGTGCATAATGTTTTATATCATGATGTCTTGTCTTGCATGCATGAACTAATTTTCTTCTTCAAGGCTTAGCGCAAGCACCTCATGCGGTGATAAGTATATTTTGTAAGCGCATATTTTGATTTAAATGAAACATTGATTGCTTTCTACTTAGTTGCGATAATCTTTTCATTACTAACTCCCGCTTGGCCAGCCGGATGCGGTAGCAGTGTGCTAATTCCCTGACAGGTAATGCATGCGGACATCTCTAAGTAGAGCAAGTTAGCGCATGACATGTAGTCTTGGTAGCGTTAAAATACTACCGCTAAAAGATAGTGCATGCATGAGCTTTGATTGCGTTGTGACCAACACAGCCCCTTGTAAGTTTTAAGAGAACTAAGCCCCACGCATGAACTAGCCAAACAACCAATTGATAGTTTAATGCCAAACGCATAAGGAGTACCGGAAGGGAAACTTTGTGATTTTTTCTCACTTAGGCATTAATGGATCAATTAATCAAAGTATGCGCTACAAGATTCTTATAAACGCATGAGGCTGCAACCGCAAAAGCCTTGATACCATTCTCATTGTGATTTTCCTTGAACTCTCATTGCATGTTTTGTTTTATGCAAGATATTACTTTTCAATCATACCAACTCTCTTGTTTATTCCTTAAAATAATATTATACGTTTTGAGTTTCAATCAGTAAATATTGTTAAAAACTTTGTGAATATCCCTTCCCTATGGATTCGACCCTAGACTCACCAGGTATTACTTGATTTTGTCAGTTTATACTTGGATTGATTAAAATCTACGATAATTCTTTATTAAAATACCAAACACTCTGACAGTCAATCAAGTTTTTGGCGCCGTTGCCGGGGAAGGGCAACAGAAGTCTTTAATAATTTTTCTGATCTGACACTCCGTGTGATATTATCTACTGTGTTCCCTGTTGAGTCTTTTTCTCCAGGCAACCAGAGGTTGTATGCGTGCCACCCGAAAAATCGATTTCGAAATAGATCCTAAAATTGATAGAACATATCACAGAAGAAGAAGAAATTGAAGAGCCCGAAGACAATCAGAAGAGATGGCAGCACCCAACCAACAAAATAGACCATTAAATCCTATTCAAATGGTCGATGATAGGGCCAGAGGAATTAGAGACTATGCAGCCCCTGCAAACTGTAATTTTAATCCAGGGATAGTTCAGCCCACTCTAGAAACAGAAAGGTTTGAATTAAAACCTGTCATGTTTCAAATGCTGACAGCTGCAGGGCAATTTGGAGGAAGCCCAGCAGAAGACCCACATTCTCACCTCAAATCATTTTTGGATATTTATAATAAATTTATTATTCCAGGAGTAACGCATGAGCAATTGCAGGTAATTTTATTTCCTTGCTCACTTAGAGATGCGGCGAAAGTATGGCTAAATCAGCAACCAGCAAACTCCATCGCAACATGGAATGATCTGGCCAAAAAATTTCTAGAAAGGTACTTTCCACCCACCGCAAACTCTAGAGTGCGGAAGGAAATAATGACTTTCACGCAAATGGAAGATGAAACGTTGAGTGAGGCATGGGAACGTTTCAAGAGCTTCCTGCAGAGATGCCCACATCATGGATTACCCCTATGCATTCAATTGGAGACCTTCTATGTAGGTCTTAACAAGAACTCACAAGTCTTGGTAGACTCATCCGCAAACGGTGCACTACTCAGAAAAACATATGACGAAGCACACGCAATACTCGATCGGATTGCACGCAACAATTACGAGTGGGGCACTGCAGAAGATAGAAGAAGGAGACCCATTAAAACCAGCTCTGGAAGTTTTGAAGTCGATCCAATAACATCGATCAACGCAAAGATAGATGCACTAACCACGAAAATGGATGCGCTTACTGCTAGTACAACACCACTGATCACGCAACTCAACGCAGTTGGATCCGGGATTTGCGGAGAAGGACATGCGCATGACCAATGTCCTTCAAACCCAGAATTAGTTTTCTACATTGGACCGGAAGGAGCTGGACGCAACAATCCATTTTCAAGCACATATAATCCAGGATGGAGAAATCACCCGAACTTTTCATGGAATGGTGGCGCGAATAAACAGCCACAACAAGGTAATGTAAATCCTACGCCCAGATTATTCAACTCTAACAATGAACAATCATCGCAGGGACATTTTCAGCGCAACACAGACGGAGGAAACCAAAGAGCATCATCCTCGAATGCATTGGAAACAATGATGAAGGAATTCATGGCCAGTCAAAAGGAATATATGGCAAAAAATGATGCAGTGGTTCAGAGTCAAGCCGTATCTTTGCGCAGTCTGGAAATACAAGTTGGACAACTTGCGTCAGAATTAAAGAATAGACCTGCAGGTGCGTTGCCCAGCAATACGGAGGATCCAAAGGGGAAGGAGCACTGCCATGCGGTGACTCTTCGCAGTGGAAGACACTTGCAGGTAAATGATCCTGCACCAATGCAGGACAATTTAACTAAAAACGCAGCCGCAGAAGATCATAGCCAGACGCAAGAAGAAAGAGTAACTGGGGATGAAGAATCCAAAAAGAAGGAGGCTCACGCAGAAAAGGAGCCTGACGCATATAAGCCCGCAATACCTTTTCCTCAAAGGTTGCGAAAGAAAAATGATGAGGCTCAATTTAAGAAGTTTTTGAATGTCTTGCAAGAGCTGCATATCAACGTCCCACTTGTAGAGGCATTGGAAAAAATGCCTAGTTATGCAAAATTTTTGAAAGACATTCTGATGAATAAACAGCCATGGAAAGAAGTTGAAACCGTTGCGTTGACAAGTGAGTGTAGCGCAATACTTGCCAACAAACTTCCCCCAAAGTTGAAGGATCCAGGAAGCTTCACGATTCCTTGTTCAATAGGAGGAATCGATGTTGGCAAAGCACTATGTGACCTGGGCGCAAGCATAAATTTGATGCCACTGTCTGTTTACAAATGCCTAGGGATCGGAGAAGCAAGACCAACGACCGTTACACTCCAATTGGCGGACAGATCTGTGGTCCACCCAGAAGGAAAAATTGAAGATGTCTTAGTCAAAGTTGACAAGTTTATTTTTCCTGCAGATTTTATCATATTAGATTATGAAGCTGACAGAGAAATCCCCATTATTTTGGGAAGACCATTCCTTGCCACCGGCCAAACACTAATAGACGTGCAAAAAGGAGAACTGACAATGCGTATGAATGATCAGAAAGTGGTTTTTAATGTTCTCTCTTCATTAAAATACCCTGACGACAGCAAGGAATGCGGCATGGTAGCCCGCATAGACGTATGTTCTCCGCAGGAGATTCTACACTCAAATGCGTTCATCCCCATGAGAGAAGAAGACAAGGAAGAACAGGTGGAAGAAAATTGCATTCTAGCGCAACATGAAGAAATTATCCATGCGCTAGATCTAAAAGGAAGAATCCCCACCTTACTATCTATAGCGCAACCTCCTGCGCTAGAACTCAAGCCATTGCCAACACATTTGAAGTACAGGTTCTTGAGACAAAAAGAATCACTCCCAGTCATCATTTCATCAAAGCTCGATTCATCGCAAAAGCACCTGTTGATGAAAGTCCTCACAAAGCACAGGAAGGCCATTGGATGGAGCCTAACAGATATTAAGGGAATTAGCCCCACATATTGTATGCATAAGATTCGATTGCTAGAAAAATCCAATGAATTTATTGAACGTCAAAGAAGGCTAAATCCTGCGATGATGGAAGTCGTACGAAAAGAAGTTATTAAATGGCTGGACGCAGGTGTGATATATCCCATCGCAGATAGCAGATGGGTGAGCCCAATCCAATGCGTGCCCAAGAAATGAGGCATGACAGTAGTGGCTAACGCAAACAATGAATTGATTCCATCTCACACCACTACAGGATGGCGCATATGCATGGATTATCGCAAGTTGAACGCAAATACTAAGAAGGATCATTTCCCTCTTCCATTCATTGACCAGATGCTAGACCGACTTGCGGGACAAGCATATTATTGTTTTCTTGATGGATACTTTGGGTATAATCAAATTACCATTGCGCCAGAAGACCAAGAAAAAACTACATTCACCTGCCCATATGGCACCTTTGCGTTCAGAAGGATGCCTTTTGGATTGTGTAATGCGCCTGGAACATTCCAGAGGTGTATGATGGCCATCTTCTCAGAGCTACTAGAAAAATCTGTGGAAGTTTTTATGGACGACTTCTCAGTCTATGGGAAGTCCTTCGCATACTGTTTAACGCAACTAGAACAAGTGTTGGTAAGATGCAAAGAAACTCATCTAGTGCTGAATTGGGAGAAATGCCATTTTATGGTGGAAGAAGGCATTGTCCTAGGCCATCACATATCTAACGCAAGTATTGAAGTTGATAGAGAAAAAATTGATGTCATTGAGAAATTACCACCTCCAACATCTATAAAGGGAATCATAAGTTTCTTGGGACATGCGGGATTCTATCGTAGGTTTATCAGGAATTTCTAACATATTACAAAGCCACTATGCGCATTATTAGAGACAAATAGAAAATTTGAATTTTCAGAAGAATGCGCCAAGGCATTCAAGGAACTGAAGCTTGCACTGGTCAGTGCACCCATTCTCGCAACTCCCGACTAGAAGGAACCGTTTGTCTTGATGTGCGATGCTAGTGACGTGGCAGTTGGAGCAGTCCTGGCACAGAAAAAGGAAAAGATTCTGCACCCTATTTATTATGCCAGCAGAACATTGAATGAAGCACAAACAAATTACACGACAACCAAGAAGGAATTATTAGCGGTTGTTTATGCGTTTGATAAATTTCGTGCTTATTTGATTGGCTCCAAAGTCACAGTCTACACAGATCACGCAGCGATAAAATATCTAATTACAAAAAAAGATGCAAAGCCAAGACTGATTAGATGGATCTTATTACTGCAAGAATTTGATCTCGAGATCAATGGCAAAAAAGGGAGTGAGAATTTGGTCGCAGATCATTTGTCACTCATGGAGAATCCAGAGAAGGTAGATGCGCCAATAATCCCTATCGCAAAAGAGTTTCCTGACGAAAAGCTTTTGATGGTTGAAGACGAAGAGCCGTGGTTTGCTGACATTGCAAACTACCTCGCCGCAGGGGTCTTGCCAGAGGAATATTCAGCGCAACACCGTAAGAAATTCTTTCATGAATTGAAATTTTATTTTTGGGATGACCCTTACCTCTACCGCAGGGGACCTGACCAGATCATTAGGAGATGCGTTGGCCATAGAGATGCGTTGAAGATATTGGAGGCTTGTCACAAAGCCCCATATGGAAGACACTTTGGAGGTCAGCGCACTGCGGCTAAAGTATTACAGAGCGGTTATTGGTGGCCCACCTTGTTCCAGGACGCAAAGAAATATGTGGATAGTTGCGATAGGTGCCAATGCACTGGCAATATCAGCGCAAGGATTGAGATGCCACAAAACTACATAATAGAAATTGAGCCGTTTGATGTCTGGGGCATTGATTTCATGGGACCTTTCCCATCGTCGCAAGGATACCAATATATCCTCCTCGCAGTTGACTATGTCACAAAGTGGGTAGAGGCAATCGCCTGCATACAGAATGATGCGGCGACAGTGGCAAAATTCCTCAGAAAGAATATTTTTACAAGATTTGGTGTGCCACGCAGACTGATTAGTGATGAAGGGGCCCATTTCATAAATAAGATCATGCATAATCTGTTGCAGAAATACAATGTTAAACATCATATCGCAACAGCTTATCACCCACAAAGCAATGGACAAGCTGAAGTATCGAATAGGGAAATTAAGAAAATTCTTGAGAAAGTTGTCAGCACAAGCCGGAAAGATTGGGCGCAACATCTAGATGATGCGCTGTGGGCATACCGCACAGCCTTCAAAACATCCATAGGAACATCTCCATATGCGCTGGTGTTCGGAAAGGCTTGTCATTTGCCCTTAGAATTGGAACACAAGGCACATTGGACAATGAAGCGTCTAAATATTGATTTAGAACTAGCAGGACAAGCAAGATTGCGTCAACTGTCAGAATTAGAAGAATTCAGAAGAAATGCATATGAAAATGCCAAGATCAGTAAAGAAAAACAGAAACAGTGTCATGATCAAAGAATATGCAAGAAGAATCTCAAAGGTGTGAAAGTATTGTTATTTAATTCTCGCTTACGTCTCTTTCCAGGTAAGCTAAAATCCAGATGGTCAGGCCCATATACTATCCATAAAATATATCCACATGGGGCAGTGGACCTACATTCTACTGATGGAAAGCGAATTTTCAAGGTCAACGGGCAAAGAGTAAAACCGTACATTAAAGGGACCTTAGACGAGGTAAGTGAAATTATTCTTTTGGAAGATCCACCTTAAAATAAAAAAAAATAGGTCCAGGACAAAAAGTGCTCTAAACTGCGTCAGGACCTAGTGCAAGGTAAGAGCACAGCAGGTTAGTAATTGTAATTATTTATTTCTTTTCGCATATTTATTTTATTGTGTTACCACTTTTGCTAAACTAGATCGCATCGCATGATTAACTCGCATTTGTTGTATTAGCATAAAATCATTGCCTTTAGTAATTTTTGTTGCGATAGAGCCTTAGGAGGAAGATCCCATCACATGTCCCAATCCATCTGTATTTCTCTCGCATTGGAGGCGTAGCCATAATCATGTTAGCATTTAATGAGCCGCACTAATCCCTGTCGTTTCACATTACCCAAGGCAACCGCTCACATTCCCCCATAATAATCATGATCACCTACCTACGTGGGATGCGAAAGGGCACCAGTATCAAGGATTGCATGCCTTGTGTTGGCTATAAAATAGGGATGCGGCTTCTATATCTCTTCTTCATTTCCTGCGTCTCCTTCGTGCAAAAAAAAAAACAAAAAACAAAAAAAACAAAAACCCTAAACCCTTACCTTCCCCCTTTCGTAAAAAGCTTCTCCCTGATTCTCCAAATCGACCATGTCAGACTCTCAAAATCCATCCCTCGGTGGTTATGCTGACGACGCTCCTCCATCTTCACCGGAGGTGGAAGGACCGCATCGGGACGTCATTATCTCATCGGATGAAGATAGCTGGCAAGACATTGATCACATGGAGGAAGACAAACCGGAAGTCATAGATGGGGAACAAGCCATCGAGAGCTCGAAAGGTTCGCTCACTGCCGATCCATCACCCTCCGGCGGAAACACCACTGAAGTCCTCCACATTACGCCACTAGATACCTCAACCTTCACCATCCAACCCGTCAACCTCCAACCTATACCAAATCTTCTCACCCCTCGCAACCTAACTCCATTCTCTTCTCCCTTCCCGTCAGTTGCCCTCCTTCCACCTCCGAACTCTTCCACTGCCCTGGCCCCAAACACCAACTCTTCCTCTTCCTCCACGACCGCATCCGTTTCCACCTCCCTCCCACTGATAACTCCCACAGGCCCTTCTCTACTACAATTATTAGAGCAGCAGATGGCCGCATGGAACGACCTGCTAGGAGAATTGGGCGAGGAAGGCGAAGAAATTCGCCGAAGAGAAATGAGGGAGCGTGTCACCGCAGATGAAACTGCTCGCAAACTCACCGCAGAAACAAGTGCAGAAAAAGATAAAGAAGGATCAAGCAATGCGGAGAACGCAACTGCCGCAGACATCGCCGCAACTAACTTAGCCATCATTACGGCAGCCCTTGACGTTGAATCCTCGGATTCCGAAGATGAAGTGCCCCTAGCAGAAAAAGGAAAGCGCCCACCGCAGCCAAAGACAAGGGCAAGCAGAAAATGGGAGCAAGCAAAGAGGCAGAGGCCAAAGATTGGGGGAAATTCCAAGAGGAACGAGGATTCAGTTGCCCCTTACCGCAGACAATGACTGAGCAAATTTCCCAGCGCAAATGGGAAAACGTCTGCCAAAACCCTCGCAGCTACGCTCCTACTCTAGTCTCTGACTTCTACCGAGCGTAGTGGCAAGACGAACTCGACGAAGTCTTGGTGCGGGGCCACACCATCGCCTTCTCCTCCGCCCACATCAACAATGTCTATAAACTGCGAGACATTCCCAACGCAGAAGGCAATGCACTCCTTGACTGTCTAGATGATGACTTCCTAAGCGCAGTATTGCTTGCGGTGGCCAGACCTGAGGCCAAATGGGATGGCAATGGAGCTGCAAGGACCCTCAAATTGCAACTGCTCGATTTTGAGGCCACACTTTGGATGCACTGGGTAAAAAATCGCATCATGCCCACAACGCATGATGCGACATTGAGCTTGCAGCGAGTAATCCTTGTCTACTGCATAATGAAGGGCACCCCAATCGACCTTGGCCGCATCCTCGTAGACACTTTGCGACAGACTGCTGCAAAACCAAAGGGCGCAAAATTCTGTCCAGGACTGGTCACATCCCTCTACCGCGCATCAAATTTATTGCCCGCATCAGATGAAGAAGTGCGAACAATGCGGAAGGACTTTGATGAGCAATGGTGGGCGCGTGTTACAAGCACTCGCAATAGGCGTCTGCAAGGAAGCACGCAGCAGCCAACAGCCCCCGCATCTCAACCCACCAAGACTTCGCCTGCGCCTGAGGCACATAAGAAGAAAAGGCGCAAGCAAACCGCAGGTAGGTACCATCACCCAACCGCACAGACGCCTCAAAATACTACTCCAGCGCAGGCAAGCACGGTCTGCGCTCAAAATCAAGGATCCTTGCCGCAATCGCAAGAGGACCTGCGGTCGCCACCACCTCCACCACCGCCACCGCAACCACCAATTGTCAAGCACACGCCTCCTGCGCAGGCCACGGATGAATTGCGACCAGAGGGGAATGCTGAAGACACATTACCGAACCCCACTCGCAATGAGGAAGTTCTTGCGCCGAACCCTACGCTGCAAGCCTCTCCGAGTACCACTCAGGTTGGGGCCGATCTCACGATTGATGTGGACACAGCTCTTATCTTCTCGCAGATGCGGAAAATAATTCACGATAGTATAGAGCCCTTGCGACTGCAGCAAGCGAGGATGTGCCAGCAGCAGGAGTTGCTGCGCAAGCAACAAGAAGAATTATCGACGCGGGTGAATGCGTTAGTCATCTTCCTAACGCGATGGACGGACTCTTTTGGTCACCTGCCTGTCGCATCCAACTTGTTTATGCGACCAGCTACAGTGCAAAGACCATCTGATGCAGGCCCTTCACAAATGCGTCCTCCAAGAGTACCTCCTGCTCCAAGAGATCCAAGACCACCACCACCACCACCGCAGGAATAAAGAAATCACTTGCTTTCCTTATCATCTTTTGTTTATATTTTAAATGTATGCGCTCTTGTTTATAATTTTGTGACGCAATACATTAATATAACTAGTTGTTTATCTCATCGCACTTTTCTCTCTGCCTTAGAATTAAATGACTTTATCTAACAAACTCTTTGCAATAGCTCCTTTGCTTTCAATCTGTGCATTTGACTTTCTCAATTTTCTTAACTGCATTACTTAAATTGGTTTAACCTTTATCTTCATTTCCTCAGACCTTAAGGAAAATTTCTTCGCAATTTCGACTTGCCGCAACTCAGCCTTCATCTTCTTCAGTCCATGCGCTTCAATGTAAGTTTGGGGGACAATGGGGACATTGTCCATATAAAGTTTGGGGGAGTCAGCGCATAAATATATAATTTAATAAATAATGTATGTGTTCCCCTAGGTATGCGGCATGTTTGTAGCCAGGGGCATTTATGACACCCATAGTTTGCCACTGCACGAAGACAAACGCAACCCATGAGCGTTTAAGGACAGTAAAAAAAATGCAATGCCCATAGTTGGATACCTTTCATCACAAATGTGGGTAAGCCAAAACGAAAGCATACGTTTTGATGTCCATTACATTGATTGCTTTCTACTTAAAAAAAAAAAAAAAAAAAAAAAAAAAAAAAAAAAAAAGGGAGTCATATATATAACTTTATGCGCCCATGACACGCAGGAGAAGATTGGCTGAGTTAACGCAAGGATGAATCTAAGCATAAGGGACTTTCTTTAAGCAATGAAGGAAATTTGACAAAAGTTAAATATGTTTGGTAATGCGTGCAAGAAAAAGAAAAGAGGATGTCAAGATTGCATGCAATGAAGAGTTGAGTAACTGTCGTAGAGTGGATAATAGGCATTGCTTGAGGACAAGCAATAGTTTAAGTTTGGGGGTTTGATAACTTGCAAAAAGCAAGTTATTTGTCCTTTAAACTTAAGCTAAAACAAGGTTGAAAGATCCTAAGATGCGTTATCTCAGCGCAAAAAGAAAGAGAAAAGTGATTGTTATAGGTGGCGAGCTATATTCATGTATGCGGCGAGAAATTATTAAATATAGGGCGCAAACGCAAGCTAATTCAATTGTTTGTTTTAAGTTCTTCTCAGCGCAGGCACACATCCCAAGATGATCAAGAGACAGAAAAGATGGATGAAAAGACAACGCTGACACAACTGACGCAAGTAGGCGGAAAAGGGGCTGAAAAGTCGCAAGTTGGCTAATGATGATCAACACAAGTTGCTAAATTACTTGGAGAATTCATCTTCCTCGCCTATAAATAGATGCCAAAAACCATGGATAAAGGGTAGAGAGAAAAAGGGGATCACAAAGAAATCTCAAGAAGCTGCGATTAGAAGCAAACTTACGTGCATAATGTTTTATATCATGATGTCTTGTCTTGCTCGCATGAACTAATTTTCTTCTTCAAGGCTTAGCGCAAGCACCTCATGCGGTGATAAGTATATTTTGTAAGTGCATATTTTGATTTAAATGAAACATTGATTGATTTCTACTTAGTTGCGATAATCTTTTCATTACTAACTCCCTCTTGGCCAGCCGGATGCGGTAGCAGTGTGCTAATTCCCTGACAGGTAATGCATGCGGACATCTCTAAGTAGAGCAAGTTAGCGCATGACATGTAGTCTTGGTAGTGTGAAAATACTACCGCTAAAAGATAGTGCATGCATGAGCTTTGATTGCATTGTGACCAACACAGTCCCTTGTAAGTTTTAAGAGAACTAAGCCCCACGCATGAACTAGCCAAACAACCAATTGATAGTTTAATGCCAAACGCATAAGGAGTACCGAAAGGGAAACTTTGTGATTTTTTCTCACTTAGGCATTAATGGATCAATTAATCAAAGTATGCGCTACAAGATTCTTATAAACGCATGAGGCTGCAACCGAAAAAGCCTTGATACCATTCTCATTGTGATTTTCCTTTAACTCTCATTGCATGTTTTGTTTTATGCAAGATATTACTTTTCAATCATACCAACTCTCTTGTTTATTCCTTAAAATAATATTATACGTTTTGAGTTTCAATCAGTAAATATTGTTAAAAACTTTGTGAATATCCCTTCCCTGTGGATTCGACCCTGGACTCACCAGGTATTACTTGATTTTGTCAGTTTATACTTGGATTGATTAAAATCTACGATAATTCTTTATTAAAATACCAAACACTCTGACAGTCAATCAGTTATTAAATATTTTCAAATAACCTTTCCCTGTGGATTCGACCCTAGACTCACTAGGTACTACTTGATTGTGTTAATTTATACTTGGATTAATACATATCTGTGATAAATTCTGTATTAATTTATTGGCATACTGACAACTGATCATCAATATGTTCTGGGGATCCAAATACTTAGAGATCGAAAGAACATATTTCTGGCACTGTCTCAAGCATCCTATATCGATAAAATTCTGAATCGATATTCGTTGCAGAATTCAAAAAGGGGAATGTTGCCCTTGAGACATGGATTGCACCTATCAAAGGAACAGAGTCAAAAAACACCTCAAGAAGTTGAGGATATGAAACGAATTCCTTACGCATCGACGGTCGGAAGTATTATGTATGCAATGCTATGCACATGTCCCGACATATGCTATGCAATAGGTGTTGTCAGCAGATATCAGTCCAATCCTTGTCAGGCACATTGGACTGCCGTTAAGAATATCCTCAAATACTTGAGGAGAACAAGAGACTATTCGCTGGTGTATGGATCTAAGGATTTGATCCTTACTGGATACATTGACTCAGATTTCCAAACCGACATAGACTCAAGAAGATCTACATCGGGATCTGTGTTCACTTTGAATAGAGGAGCAGTAGTGGGGAGAAGTATTAAACAAACATGTATTGTTGACTCCACAATGGAAGTTGAATATGTTGCAGCCTGTGAAGCATCAACGGAAGCTGTGTGGCTTAGAAAATTTCTAAATGAGTTAGAAGTTGTTCCAAACATGCACTTGCCAGTCACTCTTTATTGTGACAATAGTGGAGCAGTTGAAAATTCAAAGGAACCTCGAAGCCATCAACGAGGAAAGCACATTGAATGCAAATACCATCTCGTCGGGGAGATAGTACAAAGAGGAGACGTGATCGTCACCCAAATAGCTTCAAAACAGAACATGGCTAATCCATTTACAAAACCCCTCACGGCTAAAGTGTTTGAGGGATATCTCCAGAATTTAGGACTATGAGTTTTTAGCAGATGATATTGCTAAGTTACCTCACAATATTGTAATCTCACTTGAGTTATAGTCCAAGTGGGAGTTTGTTAGGGTTTACGTCCTAGAACTCAAGTTTTGTTATCCTTTATATAATAAAGATGTTATTCAGTGAAATTGTTTATTTATATCTTATAATCAAAATAGAAACATCCATGGTTATAACATGAGATACTCGAACTATATCGTGAATATGGACATGGATCAAGTTCGAGTATATAGCCTAAATTGTCTATAGTAAATGAATAAGGTTGGGTACCTTGTTCTGGTAACACTATGGATGCGGCCTACTTTGCGAATAAGGCAAACAACGTGATCCTGGATCGTTCATGTAAAGACATGTGAGTAGGGGCATCCTGTGTAAAAGATGTTTACACAAGACAGGACCGAGAAATAAGTCACTCTTACTTTATAACGTCGTTTACTGTTAAGACTGATTATTTCATTCGATGACCTAGGTAACTTGATCTTAATCCTGAGCTTACTATGAACTCCTGTTCGTTTAGGGTTATCCTTTGATCTGCATGGGTGAGAGTGGTCATAAAATTTCGTTCAATAATCCTACCATTTTGGGGATAACACTAGAAGGATGGTTGGGGACATAGTAAAGCAAGACGGAATTCACTCCTACCCTATTCAGGGATAGTAGAGAGGTTGTTCCCTTAATTGCTGAATCCAAGGCTTGACAAGGGGCCCCACCCTCATTGGCCCGAGAGGGATCTTGTTCATGTTGGGTTTTATGCCCTAAAACTCGTAGATAGTGAATGTAACCATTGACCGAATATTAATGAAATAATATTGATGTATTTTTCCATTAAATGTTATTAGTTGTTTTATGTTTGTCTTTGCCCAAAATAACCCTAATCCAATAAACTAAACATCAAAGACTGTAATATGAGTCTTGAACTATATGTAGCGACATATGGGGATCACTGTTCAAGAAACAGCCTAAAGGGTCTATAGTATAGGGATAAGACTGGGTGCATTATCCATGTGACACTATGGATACGACCCACTTTGTATTTGATACAAACGCCATGATCCAACGCGTTCGTGTAGGAGATATGCAAGTGGGGGTATCCTATGCAATGAGTTTGCATAAGACCGGTGATCGATTCTCAAAGAGATGATTAATTTAACACAAAATTGTCACTGATATGCATTAATCCAAGTATAAATTAAACATAATCAAGTAATACCTCGAGTGATCTAGGGTTGAATCCACAGGGAAGGAAGGCTAAGGTATTTTAATAAACTTTACTAATAAACACTCAAACGCATGGCATTATAGACTAAAATCTTGAATGGGGATAACCACAAATGAAATGGCACTGTGCTGTAAAATAAACGATACGATAAGATTAGAAGAAATATCAGATGACAAGGCTATCAAGGCTTCTGTTGCGGCTACCACATGCGTTAATAAGCTATCTTGCAACGCATACTCTGCTTAATTGATCCATTAATGCTTAAGCGAGAAATAAACATGTGATTCCCTTCCGGTACTACTCATGCGTTTGGCGTAGAACTAACAACGGTCTAGTTCAATTAGTTCATGTGTTGGTGTTGTTCTCTAATAACTTGCAAGTGCTACGTAGTCCTACAACAGTCTAAGCGCAATCATGAAATATCTTATTGCGGCAGTGTTAGATTTATCACAACCAAGACTACATGCAATGTGCCAACTTGCTCTACTTAGATAATTCCACATGCGTTACCTGTCAGGGATTTATCATGCTGCTACCGCATCCGGCTGGCCAGGTGGGAGTTAGTAATGAAAATATTGTCGCATTTAAGCAGAAAGCATTAATTTTTCATTTATGCAAAGTATACGCATACAAAATAATCCTATCACCGCATGGGTGCCTAGGCTAAGGCTTGATAAGAGTGAATTAGCTCATGCTAAGACATAAAAACATAATGCAATACATCCTATCGCAATAGTTCTGCTACGCTGGGAGAACATGTCCTCTTCTCTGGTTTTCTCTCTTCAGCTTTCTCCTCCCTCCTCCTCTACTCTGGCAGCTGGCCGCTTCTTATAGGCTGAGGAGGCTGACTTCTCCAAGAAATTGGCTTGCGTGCCCCATTCATCCTTTGCCAGCTTGCACATCAGTCACAAGTTAGGGCGATCATCCTTTCCAGCTATCATTGTACGAACTGCTCTGGGATCTACGCCTTCGCTGGAGAAAACTTCGGCAAAGAAACAACTGCAAATTCATGCGTTAGTGGGTAAAATCACACAATTTCCTATCGCATCTAAAAATACTTCCTTTCCAGATTAGCTATCGCAATTCTCTCACTATTATGCGCTAGACCAACGCAACTTGGATCTTTTCAGCCTTATTTAGTTTAAATTTAAGGGAGAAATAACTTGCTTTTTTGCAAGTTATCAACCAGATCGCAAAATAGTAACCACTGGTTATAACACCATTAACTAGTTTGTTTTCTATTTCACTAGGACGACCTAGACAACTTGGTCTTAATCCTGAG
The DNA here is from genome assembly GCA_017139565.1 of Luffa aegyptiaca. Taxonomy (NCBI): domain Eukaryota; kingdom Viridiplantae; phylum Streptophyta; class Magnoliopsida; order Cucurbitales; family Cucurbitaceae; genus Luffa; species Luffa aegyptiaca. The sequence goes on along the minus strand of CM029402.1, from coordinate 32,381,719 downwards.
TTGATTATGGACTCCTGCTCATGAGGGATTGTCCTTTGATTTGTATGGGTGAGAGTGGCCAATACGTCGACTCAATAAGCCTACCATTTTGGGGACAAGATCGAGTGGGGAGCTGGAAACATAATCATACAAGATGGAATTCACTCCTTCCTGACTTTAGGGAAGCAGATGAGTGTTCCCTTAGGTGGTGACCAAGTCTTGAACAAAGGGCCTACCCTCTCAATGGCACGAGAGGGTTTTCTGTTTGATGGTAGGACCACAAACAGGTTGTTCATTAGAGAAGAACTGGTACTTAAGGAAATAAAAGTAACCTAGGGGTAAAACGGTAATTTGATCCAGCTGGTGTTACGGACACTTGTGAATGACTAAGTAGTCGTTATTGGTCTATATCCGTGGACACAGAAAATATGTCTGCAGTGAGAATAGTGCAACTGTGAGTCTATAGTTGAATGTACACACAGTTAACGAATATTGATTAATTTGGTTAATGAGTTTGACCAATTAATCTCACATCGTTGGAGCTTCTGATCTGTAGGACCATTAGGTCCCACTGGTAGCTCATAAAGTAATTTGAGGCAACTAAGTAATAAATGTAAATTGAAAGTGTCAAATTTACTAAGGGAAACAATATAATATATATTGATATATTATTATGAGATAAATAAATATTTGAAGAAATTCAAATATTAATATGAGTTTGATTCACATTAAATTTATAGAAATTTGAAAGAGTTCAAATATGAATTAATTAATTTAAGTTCTAAAATCTAATTGGCAAAATTAATTAATTCAAGGCCAGAAATTAAATACGTGATATTTAATTGGTGGTTAATTAATTAAGGAATTAATTGATCGGGAATTAATCAATTATGGAAATGATTAAATCACTTATGGAAGTGATCAATCATTTATGGAAATGATTAAATCACTTATGGAAGTGATCAATCATTTATGGAAATGATTAAATCACTTATGGAAGTGATCAATCATTTATGGAAATGATTAAATCACTTATGGAAGTGGTCAATCATTTATTGAAATGATTAAATCACTTATGGAAGTGGTCAATCATTTATGGAAAAGATTAATCAATTATGGAATTGGTTAATTATGGAATAAGATTGAATCAATTATGGAAGTGATTGATTTAAATGAATATTTTATTCATGGCCTCTCTTCTATAAATAGAACACTAGACCTAATGGTTTAGTAGCCCTCTTAATCTTAGACTCACAAGACAAGACCCTATAATTCTCTCTAGCCTCCCTCTTAGAGAAAGACTCCCACAAGTCTATTGCCTCCTAGACTTAGAGACATACCGGTGTAACCTCTGTGGTTATTGTGTCCTTAAGAAGAAAAATTCCAGCGAAGGATTTCCAAGAGGCTACGGCGTTTTCAACCGTTAGGAGCATCGTTGGTGAAAATCGGTCAAGTTTACAACGAAGTTTTGTAACGGTTCTTTCTCTTTCTTTAAGAAAGCATGAAAATAAATTTAGGTTTATTTTTCAGCATGTTTATATCAATTTCCAGCAACTTTATAGAATGATTAAAGTTGGTTTTTGCCTTTTCATATCGGTATTTTAATGTTTATTAATATACGGCGCAAGGTCCTATCGATGCGCTTCCGCTGCGCCGGGGTTTCATCCCCTTCAGTTTAATGGTTGGACCATGAACAAAATTGTTCATTAGAGAACCAGTGGACTTAAGGAACTAAGATGTGTTATAGGGGTAAAACGGACTTTTGACCTATCTATAGTAACGAACGACCTGTGAAGGATTGACTTACTAATGATGGTTACATTGAGTGGACGGAAATATATCTACAGTGAGGGGAGTTCCACTACTAGGCTATAGTGGAGTGTCCCGGTAGTCAACGGATGTTGGTTAACTTGGTTAAAAGAGTTGGCTAGTTTAACCTCGTACCGTTGGAGCCCATGATCTTTAGGTCCATTAGGTCCCCTTGCTAGCTCGAGACTAACCTTTTGGAACAATATGATGGATAAAATATGAATTACTTTAAGTTCATGTTGAGAAAAATGAATAGAGTTGAAAGGCGTTGTCGGTACGTCGGGTTTTTGTGAAAACCAAGTATGTGAGGAATTTAATATGTAAATATGAGTTAAATATCGAAAACATGAATAGGGATTCATGATGGAAAAATAACATTTAGGAAATGTTCGGGAATAGTGACAAAATATTAATTTAATATTAGATATTAAATTAATAATTAATCATTTTAAATTAATTTTGAATTAATTTAAATTTGAAAAATTGAAAAATCAATTTTTATTTTTCAGATTAACTAAGATTAGATAATTATCTAATTATTAAAGATAATTATGGAGTTAAATTAAATTCAAAAAAGGTTGAATTTTTGGAGGTGGAGTGCATGGTGACTAAACTCATGCACTCCCCTCATGAAAGCCACCCAAATTCCCACTTCTTCTTGGATGTTTTGGTGTCAATTGCTGGGAGTTTTCTTCCACTTTGTTCCCTCTATATAATTGAAGAAGAAGGGTGAAAGAATCACTCTTGCATCCTAGTGAATTGCTGCCAAATTGAATACTCACCAAACCCACCTCCATTTGCTTGTTCTTCAAGCTTTCTCTCTTAAATTCCATCACTTGAGGATCCCACAATCCGTTCCAAAGACTTGAGGATAGCAAGGAAGATCATTTGGTGGTTCGTGACTCGTTGGTGAAGAAAAATAAGAAGAAATCCAACGAATGTCTCCATTGAATCAAGGTTGGTAAACATACTCTGTTTTTCTCTACTTTGACAGCATGCAATGTTTGATCAAATTGAACTAATTAAGTGCCTAAGATCCAAAATTGCTTCCTCTTTTTAGATATTAACACTTTCAATTACCGAACTAAATTTGCCAATCACCGGCAACGGCGCCAAAAACTTATTACACAAATTGCATACCGCAATTGTACAGTACAAGTTATAATATATAGTGATTGAAAATCGAATGTCGTCGTCTAGATTGGTTTTCTAGTCAAATTAATTATCGTGGATACTTTTTGTACAATTTTACTTAGAGAGCAAAACGGAATGAGATTTAGAAATCAATTGACACAAATTAAAAGATGGAAATTCAATTGGAAGGAAAAATCTTAGGGAATTGACTTCACCTATTGAGGTTGTGAATTAATTACTTGGATTATTTAACATGCTAAGATTCATAAATCAAGGATACACTCATCTCATATTTATCTCTCCCAAGCATAAATAATTATATAGCATACAACGAATTCAATATCCCTATCTAAATTCGTTAACATGCAAGGCCTTAAGTCTTATCCTTTTAACGATTTCTAAGACTATCCTAAATCTCCCGATCTTAGGACTATCCTAGTTATGCACAAAACGTTCTAAGCTAAACCCCCTTTCTCGTGCAAGATTTAGAGAAAACATCATTCAACTCCGAAGGTGTTAATATCTAACATGCGGAAGCAATTTTGGATCTTAGGCACATAATAACATCAATTTGATCATACAAAGCATGTTGTCCAAAAGGGGAAAAACAGAGTTCCTGAGTACCAACCTTTTGTAGGCCGCATCCATAGTGTCACCAGGATAAGGTACCCAGGCTTATCCCTATACTATAGACCATTTAGGTTATATACTAGAACTTGATACCTGTCCATATTCATAATATAGTTCCAGTATTTCATATTATAACCAAGAATGTTTATCTATTGGATTTAGATTATATAAACAAACAATTCACTGAATAACATCTTTATTGCAAAAGGATTACAAACTATGAGATTTAGGACATAAAACCCAACAAACTCCCACTTGGACTAAAACTCAAGTGAGGTTACAAAATGTCAGGAAATTAGCAATTACATACACTGCTAAAAACTCGTTGTCCTAAATTCTGGAGATGTCCCTCAAACACTTTAGCCGTGAGGGCTTTTGTAAATGGATCAACCATGTTCTGCTTTGAGGCTATCTGTGTGACGATCACGTCTCCTCACTGTACAATCTCCCGGATGAGATGATATTTGCGTTCATAATGTACTTTCCTCGTTTATGGCTTCGAGGTTCATTCGAATTTGCAACTGCTCCATTGTTATCACAATAGAGAGTGATAGACAGATGCATGTTAGGAACTACTTCTAACTTAGTTAGAAATTTCCTAAGCCATATTGCTTATTTTGATGCTTCACATGCGACAACTGTAGGTGTTAATGTCAAACATGCGGAAGCAATTTTGAATCTTAGGCACACAATTTTATAAATTTGATCCTAGAAAACATGCTGTTCATAAGAGGTAAAACAGAGAAAAGATGCACCTACCTCTTGTAGCTCCCAATTCTTGTAATCCGAGGCTTTAATCTTCACACCAATGGCTCTTGGACAACCACTTGGATCTTCTCTACTATCCGCAAGCCTTGGAACGGATTGTGGGATCCTTAATTGATAAGAATTTGAAAGGAAAGCTTATGGGTTCATGCAAGTTTGAGAGTACAAGGTATGGAAGTTTTGAGAGAATTTTGGCAGCATTTCAAGTTGAATTAATCCATCTTTTTTTCACCAACTGATCCTCTATATATAGAGGAAAATCATGCATCAAAAGTTCACAAGAAATTGACAAAAATAGGGATCATTTTGAGTCATTGATTATGTGGTGCAATAAAGCTAATCTCAAGTGATTAGTCACTAAGCACCACCTCCAAAATTGCCAATTATTTGAATTTCTTTAAATTAAATGAAGGTGTTCATATAACACATGCAGAAGCAATTTTAGGATCGGAGGCACTTAACTACATCAATTTTAGAAAATGAAAACATGCTGTCCAAATACCGTAAGGAGAGAGCAGAATTTTTACCAACCTTTTGGAGACCGATTCAACAACTCCCTTTGATTCCTTTGATCACGAACGGTGTGTGGACCACCTCTAGTGTCTTCCCTACTATTCTCCGGGCCAAGAACGACTTGTGGGAGTCTATAGAGATAGGGAATGGGAAGGGAATGCTTGAAGGTTCAAGCACTAGAGAGATATATGGAGATGAGTGAGTTTGAGACCAAAATCCAGCAGCATAACAATATGGAAAATTGCTCTCCTTCATTTGAATCTGATTCATACTCCTTATATAGACATCTTCCATGCAAAGAGAAGCCTCATGACACTAGACACATGGTGAAATTGCAACTCAAAGTGGATTCTAGGTGTTTAATTCACAACACATGCAACTAGTGCATGGTTGTGTTGTTTTCCACTATGCATCAACATGCAAGAGTGGGAATGCCACTAAATCCACTTAAAATTGAATCTAAATTCTCAATTTTCAGCTTGCAATTCATTCCTATTTCAATTCAAAATTGAAATTGATTTCTAGGCAATTAATTTGTACAATTCCAAGTAATTTTTACATGATTAATCCAATTAATCTTTATCACCTAGTGCCATGAATTATATATGATTCCTAATACATATATATGGTATTCAAAACACTTTTAAATACTCCATCTCTCATTTTCTAATTTAATTCATAATTAAATTATTGTGTCAAACACAATTTACGATAATACCCGTTTTCCCGATTTTGAACGATTCAAAGCTTCCTATCCTTTTGTTCTAGGCTTTGTTCCGATATGAGCTAGTAGGGGGACCTAATGGACCTATAGATCATGGGCTCCAACGATTCGAGGCTAACCGACTAATCTCATTATCCAAGCTAGCCAACATTCGTTAACTACCGGGACACTCCACTATAGCCCGATAGTTGCACTCCCCTCACTATAGATATATTTCCGTCCACTTGATTTAACCATGATTAGTAAGTCGATCCTTCACAGGTTGTTCGTATCTATAGCTAGGTCAAAAAGCCGTTTCACCCCTATAGTACTTCTAGTTACTCAAGTCCCACTGATCCTCTAATGAACAATTGGTTTATGGTCCAACCAATAAACCGAGTCCCTCTCGGGCCAATGAGAGGGCGGGATCCCTTTGTTCAAGCCCCGGAGTCAGCACTTAAGGGAACAACCTCTCTACTATCCCTAATTCGGGTGGGAGTGAATTCCTTCTTGCACGACTATGTCCCCAGCTATCTACCCGTTCCTATCCCTGAAATGGGAGGCTTATTGAGTCGGCGATACTGAGCCACTCTCACCTATGCAGATCTAAGGATAAGCCCGAATAAACAGGAGTTCATAGATAGCTCAGGATTAAGATCGAGTTACCTAGGTCATCATATGAAATAGTCAGTCTCATCAGTAAACGGTGTTATAAAGCGAGAGCGACTTATTTCTCGGTCCTGGTCTTATGCAAACTCATTGCATAGGACGCCCCCACTCGCATGTCTCTACATGGACGATTTAGGATCACATCGTCTATACCATCTATAAAGCGGGCCGCGTCTCATAGTGTCCCCAGAATAAGGTATCCAGCCCTATCCCTATACTATAGACTGTTTTGGCTATTACTCGAGCTTGATCCACTTTTATGTCTCTACATAAAGCTCAAGTGTTCATCCTATAGCTATGGATCTTAGTTTATTGGATTTGGGTAATTATATGTGCAATTTACTTTATTTAGTAATAACTTTACTGAATTAGTCTCGATAACGCCTTTATCGAATAAGTATATAATTCGTTTAACATTCACTATCTACGAGTTTTAGGACACCAATCCCAACATTAAAAATTTGTAATTAAAAATCTGAATAATCCCACTCACTTTTATTTTTATTTTAATTTAAATAAAACTTTATTTAATTAAAATAATAATAAAATCAATTAATTTAATATCTTATATTAAATTAATATTATTTGTCCAATCCCAGTTTTTCTCCCAACGAAATTTCTCGAACATGAATCCCTATTTACGTGTTAAATATTTAAATCATATTTAAATATATTCAACTCTCATTTTAAGTTTAATTCAAAATTAAACCAATCTGTCGTCAAATATTGTATATAACCGACTTTTGTATCCTTTTCCGAATTTGAACGTTTCAAATGTTAACCTATCATATTGTTCCAAGTTTTATTCCTATTGAGCTAGTAGAGGGACCTAATGGACGTACAGATCATGGGCTCCAACGATACGAGCATAACTGGGTAAACTCATTAACCTAGGTATTCAACGTTTGTTAGCTTCCGGGACACTCCACTATAGCCCGTAGTTGCACTCCCCTCACTGCAGATATATTTCTTATCCACTTAAGATAACCATGATTAGTAAGCCGACCCTTCACCGGTTGTTCGTAACTAGAGCTGGGTCAAATTTCCGTTTTACCCCTATAGTTACATCTTGCTCCTTAAGTTCCACTGATCCTCTAATGAACAATTGGTTCGTGATACAAAAACTAAGGTTTGATGTCTAACTAAGGTTAGAATTTCGTCTTCTAGAAAGGAACTCGGGCATCCCTACTCATTGGCGTCTAGTAGGGTTCTGTCACCACCCTCTTCTTCCTAGTGAGTTCGGCTTGCATTTGTCTTCAAATAATGGATTTTTATAACGTGGGGAGTGGTTGAGGAGTCATAAAAATGATGCTTGCAGGTAGCCCAGTCAAGTTTCGGAGTCAAATCAACCGGTGGTGCGTGGAAAGCTCATTCAAAGCTGACCCGCGACGGACTCGAATTTGTCTGTTTCTACCTAGAAATGCGGTCGCATTTCATTTTGCCTTGGCAGAAATGCGGTCACAGTTCTGCTGTTTGCCCTGTTTTCCTCTATTTTTCTGCAGCACACAAAATTGAGTCAAATTCTAACAAAATAAGTCCAATTTAGCACATATGCATACAATTTGACACACATTACTCTCAAAGACCTAACTTATCAACTTTAACACTTTTTAAGCTCGAGAATACTGATTTTGATCTAAAACATATAAGTTCACAAGAAATAAGCTAAGAATAAGGGGCAAGATAGGTATATTTTTGACACTTATCATACCTCCAAACTTAACTCATTGCTTGTCCTCAAGCAATAGCAAATCAGAATGTTAGAGCTCAATTGTAATTGCAAATCAAAATGTTAGAGATCAAGTGTAATTGTCAATCCAAATGTTAGAGCTTAACCATAATTGCAAATCAAAATGTCAAAGATATATCGTAGGAAATCAAGTAAACATGCTTCTCAAGATCGTATTTTAAAAAGTTGCCTTTCAGGAGAGGTTTCTACTCTAGTGCCAGTCACAACTTCTAAGTTTCCTAGGCATGAGGATTTTTACTTTTCTTTTTCAAAGCAAAACTCTCCCTAGTCCATCCGAACCAATATGCTTAAACTACCTAACTTCTATTTATAGAGCCTAGTATGGTCCTTTTAGTTAAGAAAAACTAATCTTGAGGTAAGTGAGCATACATGAGTTTCGTTTTTCTTTTCTACCTCCCTCAAACATGTTTGACAACTAGTGCTCTTTTTATTCAACTTTTTCTTTTTCCCAAGAGAATCCTCGTTGTCACCTCTACCTTCGTTTTAGCTAATCGACACTTTGTGGTGAAGATATCTAGCTACGAGCAAAGATCACAAACTCGGACTAATACTCACTTCCCTAAGTCAACCTTTCATGCAGTGGCAAACCATGAGTGTCATTGAATGCCCCTGGTTACACAGTGAACTCTAGGAAGGAGGAGTAACTATCGATTTTCTAGCTTTTTTTTAATGCATAATAACTACCCTGAGCACATATTTTTTTAGCAGTACAAACTTACACAAAATACATATTTACAAAGTAAAGCACCCCCCAAACTTAAGATAGGCAATGCCCTCATTGATTTTTGTTTTTGAGACATAGGCTTAACATGAGGCTTTTTTGTTCTTCGAAACATCAAGGCTAAATTCTCCTAGTGTGCTAGAAAGGTTAAACATGAGGAAGTTTAGACTTAAGATAATTTTTAAAAGAAAAAGACTAATGGAAAGTCTATGACTAGAAAACAAATAGGTTGTGACGGCGGCACTTTTTGAGATAAAAATATGCTCTAGTTATCATCATCAAGGGCTTAAAAGAAAACTCACATGATAGCATATTTATCCAAAACATTTTTTTTCAAGCAAAAACTTTCAAAAAGTAGATATTTCTCACTAGTTTAGCAAATGGACAGCAGCAGTTTTTTCAAAAAACTTTAAAATCCAAGTTATTCTAAACCTATTCTAACAAAAAAACCATCACTATCTAACCTAAAAACACAAACTAAACAACTAACTACTTATTCAAAACAATAAAACAACATCTCACACAAAAACTACCCTATAAAAACTAGAGGTGTTCATTTTCAGACCGAAAACCGAAAAGACCGACCGAACCGACGGCGGTCGGTCGGCTAGCCGACAAAGTCGGTCGGTGTCGGTTCTTACATTGGGGAGACCAGTCAGTCGGTCGGTCGGCCAAACAATTTTACACATAATCGACCAACCGACCGATATATATATTAAAAAAAAACCTTTTTTAAAAAAAATACATAACCGACCGACCGATCGATCGACTTTACACATAACCGACCGACAGCCCAATATATTTATATATACAAAAACCATTTTCTTTAAAAAAATACATAACCGACCGACTGACCGCTGTTCTTTATCTCAATTCTCATGACCTTAAAAAAAACCGACTGAACCGACCGACCGAACCGACCGTTCGGACGGACGGCTGGCAGCACCCATCGGAAGTTGTCGGTTTCCAAATTTCTGGAAAACCGACCGACTGATGAACACCCCTAATAAAAACGGTAAACTAACATGCTGGAAAATAAAAACAGCAACTAAACTATCAATAAAATATAAACAAAGCAGCTTAAAAGTTTAAGGGGATCAGCAAACTCCCATATTCCTCCTCTAAGGAACCTTCTTCATTTTCTCCTTCTTCATCTTCTTTAGAATCTTTTGGATCTTGAGGCAGCAGGCTTCAAGGGACACCCAATAAGTTTTTAAAACTCTCTAATTATTTCATCCCACTCTTTGGCATAGACCCAATAAGTTTTTAAAAGATCTTCGATGCGGTCTAGCTGGTGGAAAGCGAATCCAAGGGTTTCACATGATGAGGTGGGCCCTGATACAGGAGTGGATGGTGGCGGTGAAGCAGGTGTCAGCCCGGGTCAAGGAGTAGCATGGGAGGCGGAAGCTTTGTCTTTTCTTTGTGCATTGTATTGTTTCAGCTTCCCTATCAAAGGTAAGTCAATGGTAGGCTTGTAAAAATGTCGTTCCTCATTCTTTCCTAGAACGATCTTGACCCTCTAACATAATTGGGTTATGAGTGACCCAAAGAACAACTTCCCAACTCTCTTTCTCCCACAGGAGAGAATCTCTTCCCGAATGATACTCCCAATGTTGATCTCCAACCCCTTCATTATACTGTAAAGAAGCATGACCCTCTCTACTGAAATAGTGTTGTCATGGGTGGTGGGCATCAATCTATTCTTGATAAAGTGAAGCCAAACTGTCAATTCAGGCTTCAAGTCACTTGGCACTAGATGTTGGGTTTTGTGTCCTAAAACTTGTAGATAGTGAATGTTAAGGAATTATACACTTGTATCAATAAAGTGTTATTGAGGTTTATGCAATAAAGTGTTATTGTCATATGAAGTCTAAAATTGCACAATAGGACCCAAATCCAATAAACTAAGATCCAAGGTTGTTTACATATAACTTGAACTAGTATGTGGGGACATACGAGGATCAATGTTCAAGTAACAACCTAAAAGGTCTATAGTACAGGGTTAAGATTGGGTACCTTATCCTGGTAACGCTATGTTATACGGTCTGCTTTGTATTCGATACAGACGTATTAATCCAGACATGCCAGCGGGGGCATCCTATGCAATGAGTTTGCATAATACCGAACCACGAAATAGTAAAACACTAGATGTAACAACGTTAACTAGTTAGGTTACTGTTTCAATATAATGACCTAGGTAACTCAGTCTTAATCCTGAGTGATTCATGAACTCCTTCTCACGAGGAATTGTCTTTTGATTAGTTTGGGTGAGAGTGACCTGCACGCCGACTCAATAAGCCTACCTTCTTGGGGACAAGATCGAGTGGGGGGCTGGGGACATGACAACACTGTTGGATTTTATGCCCTAAAACTCATAGATAGTGAATGCAAACAAATTGTATACTTGTTTCAATAAAGTATTATTGAGTTTCTACAATAAAGTGTTATTGTTAAATATTGCACAATTTGACCCAAATCCAATAAACTAAGATCCAAGGTTGTTTGTATGTAACTTGAACTAGTATGTGGGGACATACGGGGATCGATGTTCAAGTAACAACCGAAAAGGTCTATAGTACAGGGATAAGGTTGGGTACCTTATCCTGATAACACTATGTGATACGACCCGCTTTGTATTTTTTACAGACGTATTGATCCAAAGCATCCACATGTAGTAGACATGTGAGTGTGGGTATCCTATGCAATGAGTTTGCATAAGTGTTGGTCGCTACCGCAAGCGCACGGTATCGCAAGTAATATAAAACGGAAAGAATTCCGAGTATCGAATCCACAGGGAGGCGAAGCGAAAATTAAGCAAGCAAAAATCTCTTGAGCACTAAAAATAGTTAGGAGAAATAATATTTAGGGGACAGTTCATGTAGATAAAAAGGATTCAAAAATCAAAGCAGTTAAAGAAAATAATTTGATCAATCGAAAAAAATAAAATGGAGAGAAAGAGTTTTTTAATGGGAAGAGGGGTCTTTGAAAATCAATTATTAGCCAAACAATTGTTATAATTATCCTATCTCATTGCCCAACTAATTATAATCCTAGAATCTCCGTTAATCACATAGGTTCTCCCGGTGTCATTTTAGGAATCTAAGTTTAATCAACTAATCTCGGTGTCACGACGAGCAATTAAACTAGTTGCATGGATTATGATCTATCCTAACTTCTCTCCGTCGAGTTTCCATTAAGAATCGAATCATTACACAATTGGCCAGATTGAATAAAGCATGAAGCACATCCATACAAATAATTAGGAAAAAAGGGCAAGAGACAGGTAATTATAACAACATTTTGACTATAATTTCATTTCAAGACCCCAAACTGGGGTTTAACTATACATAGCTAAAATATCCACAACATTTACAATAGAAAGCATAATTAAGAGCATAAAAGGAAAGGAATTGACCGTCGAAGAACCCCTTCGCTGACGCTCAGAGCTCCACCGAACACTCCTTGAGCCTCCTAGGATGCTCCCCCAAAATTCCCCAAATATTTCCCACTAAGAAATCTCTCAAAAAGGCTAGAAAGCCTTGAGAGAGGCTCCAAAGGAGCCAAAGGAGGGAGAAAGGAAGGAAAGAATGGATTGATTGATTGATGATTGATGCATAAATGAGGCACCAAGAGGTGCCTTATATAGGCTCGGATTGGAGGTAGCGTCGCGACGCTATATTGCACAGCGTCGCGACGCTGCTATGCACGCGTTGTGTTGCCCAAGAAATGGACAGCGTCTCGACGCTGTGCCATTTTCCAGCAATTCCAGCTTCGGTTTGGGCTAATTTTTGGGCCTTCTCTTCACTTCTTTTTGGACTCTTCCATCATGATTGGCCTCTTTGGATCCGCTTTTGATCCAAGCTTGGATTTGGGCTTCATTAGCTTCATTTTTTGCACTTTTTCTCCCAAAATCACCGACTTTGCTCCTAAGGACCAAATAACAGAATACATTAAATATTTTCATTAATAACACGATTAAAGCACAGAAAAGCCTAATAAATTGGGACTAAAATAGCGACATTTTTGCTCGCTATCACACCCCCAAACTTAAGCTTTTGCTAGTCCCGAGCAAAATAAATTCTAAAGATGCATGAAATAGAATCGCTCAAGCCTCAATGATTTTGGAATTCCTAAGATAGAATGGAAAACATGCAAGTGAAATAAGCAAGCACCGCATACTCTTGAAGAAATCTTAAACTAGTTTGTACTTAAGATTAATGAATAGCATGCTCAAGACTTATCTATTGATTCTTTTACTAACCTAGATTAGTCTTATGGCTTTCTCCATTTGTTTTCCCCCTACACTGGCTAAGAGCCCCTAATAGGTCGGAGTCCTTCTATCATGCAAAAAAAAAAGAAACTAGGGCGCCTGTCATTTTCTTTTTCATGGGGGAGCAAAACTCTCAATCGATTTTTCACTTTCTTTTTCTTTTGCTACTCCCCCAAACTTGCATTTTGGTCTCTAATGGTACTAGCTTTCACACTACGATGCAGGGACCCTTAACCCGAATTTTATTCTCTGGTTGGCCTAACTGATCACACCGCAGGTAGCTCTTTTTACCCCTAGGCTTTTCTTTTGTGCAAGCAAAAATTTTCTTTTTCAACAGATTTTTCTTTTTCTCATTTTCTTTTGTTGCTTTTGCTTTTCTCTCAGCAGGCATAGCATTTTTTCTACCTAGCTCTTTAGAACAATCAAGCATGAACTTCCTAGTATTAGAAACTAAGCCTATCGGGGTGACAACAAACTTTAAAAATCATAATAAGAATCTAGATTTTCAAAGACGTCATTAGATAAGGCTATTGCATGCTTTAGACATCAAAACTAAGTATCAAAAAATTTTAAAATTTCACAATTTCTGCCGTGCTCCCATATTCCACAACATATAAACCATTTTCTCCCAAAACTTCTAAAATCACATCCTTGGCTATCATAGCTATCTATTCATGTATCCAAAAGAATTCAAATATGCTCAACACAGCGAAAGCCTCCCCCCCAAACTTAAATTAAACATTGTCCCCAATGTTTTAAAAACAGTAAAGCAAATAGAGGGATACTGAGACTTCCCTGAGCTAGGAGCGCTTCATCCTCTTCCTTTGGATCCAAAAAATGGGATTCTTGGAATTTTGGGATTTGCTTAAGGTGATACTGCAAAACAAAATTGGATCACGAAGCAAAGAAAATTATTTACCGCAAAAACAACTATCTAAACTTTAATCCTTGGGTTGCCTCCCAAGCAGCGCTTTCTTTAACGTCTTTAGCTAGACGAGGCTCGGCACGCTTACGGAGGCTCGAAATAAAAGTTTTCATCATCCTCCGGACTCTGCAAAAAATCACGCACCGAATTGCACACAGCAAACATGGGAGAAAAACTTTCCCCTGGCCCATCATCACTAAAGAGATTATCATAATAACATTTCAGAAAATATGCAACAGCATTAAATCTCTTTTCTAGATCTCTATTCTCAAAACAATTGTTAACAGAGTCATCAAGCGTTATGATATCAACCGGTCTGGGATCTAAAGATGGCCTATCAATCATGCCAGTCCATTCATCAGATTCAATATCTATATGCTCAGAAGATTCCTCAGACTCAGAATTAAAAAATGATTCGACTAGGCTATCATATGACTCACTATCAGAATTAAAGAATTCAAGCTCTTCAGGGTCAGATTCTATACTATGCACAGATTCGAGTTCCTCTGGGTCAAATTCTATGCTATATACATCATCAGGACACGAATCAAAGGTATTAACATTGTCAGGTTTCATGCACTCAGGAATATCAAGATCAGACTCAATAGATTCCGTGTTATCATGATCAAACTCAAAATTATCTATCGAGTAATCCTTTCTATACAATTCATGCTCATCCTCAATGTCAGGCAAATCAATATCATCATCAAAATCATTGATTTCAGGTAAGTTTAATTCATTCTCAAAAGAAGGTAAATCATCAACTGCAGACTTTTCATTCTCATAAGCAGGCAAGTCTAATTCATTTTCAAAGTCAGGCAACTCTAAATCATTCTCAAACAGAGGGTCATTCAAATATGCATTATGATCAAAATCCTCATCATCCATAGGCACCTCCCCTAAGCCTAAGCCAAGATTAAACTCTACCTCTTCATCATCGTCAGTCAAGTATTCAGGACCAATAGAAAAACAAGTATGCAAACTACATACAGACTCATCTTGGCCAAAAATACTAAACACAACTTTTTCATCATCAATGTTCAAGGTAAGCTTACCTGTATGCACACTAATCTCAGCTTTACCTGTAGCTAGGAAAGGTCTGCCTAGAATAATAGGCACCTCTCTGTCCTCCTGCATGTCTAGTACCACAAAGTCTACAGGGAAGATAAACTTGTTGACCTTCACCAACACGTCCTCCACAACACCCATCGAGTGGGTAATTGATCTGCAGCTAACTGGAGAGTAACGTCGGTGTCCTTCATTCCTGTTAAACCAATCCTCCTGTAAACAGAATAGGGCATCAAGTTTATACTAGCACCCAGATCACACAAGGCCCTATTGAAAGATACTTCTCCTATGGTGCAGGGAATGGTAAAACTCCCTGGATCTTTCTGTTTTGAAGGCATCTTTCCAGAAACTATGGTACTACTACTTTCAGACAATTTAAAAACTTCTTTTTTTCAAACTTTTCTTCCTAGAAAGCATTTCTTTCATGAATTTCCCATAATTAGGCATGTTATACAAGGCATCTACTAAGGGAATATTCACAGACAATTTCTTAAACATCTCTAGGAACTTTTGAAACTGCTCATCTAATTTAACATTTTTAAAGCGTTGAGGAAAAGGTAACTCCCTGTAATCAAAGGTTGGACATTCGCCCCTCCGCTTGGGTGGGTTGATGTGCGAACCTTTGTCATGGTGGTTGCATGGAACCACTTCTTCCTCGTACAGTTTCTCTTCATGGCTGCCATTCTTCTTTTCATCTTCTTTCTTTCCTGCAAAAGAGTTAGAAAATCCACAATTCAAATTAACAGAGTTAGGAGGATGTTGGGACCTTTCAGAGGAGGCTTTTTGTGCCTCAGCCCTTTCATCTTCATCCTTGCTCTTTTCTTCTTCTTTCTTCTTTTCTGAACCGATCTCCAGCTTCCTACCACTTCTTAGTGTCACCATCTTGCACTGCTCTCTTGGGTTTGGCTCAGTGTCGCTTGGAAATTTTCCCTTCTGAAGGGCATTCACCGCTGAAGCGATCTGACCTATCTGCACTTCCATGTTTTTCAGAGCTGTGTCGTGGTTATTGACTGCCGTCTGAAGATTCTCGTTCAATACTTTCTGTTCCTTTATAAACATAGCCACCAACTCCTCCAGGTTACTTTTCTTTTCAGGGGCACTAGATGATGCAAAACCTGGCGGCGGCTGCAAAACATTCTTCGTATTTGAGTACGAGAAGTTCTCGTGATTGTGCAGATTTGGGTGGTAGAAGTTCGGTATTCCTTGCGTAAATGGTCTGTTCCCCACGTACTGGACTTCTTCCACATCCTGACCTTCCTTCTTCGAATAGCCTTCAGCTAAGGTGGAAATGGATTTGACCACCTCAGATGAAGTAAACTTGTTCAGGGCGTTGGTCAGCGATGCCATCTGAGCTTTCAACGAACTCGACTCATCCAATTCATAGATTCCAGCCTTCTTTGAAACTGTTCCCCTCTCCGTCGGCCATTGATAACTGGTTGCCGCCATTTCCTCTAGCAAATCCTTGGCTTCTGTCACCGTCTTGGAAAGAAAACTTCCTCCTGTTGATGTGTCTAGGACTGTCTTGGTGGAGGGATTCAATCCATTGTAAAATAACTGCACTTGGAGCCAATCAGGATATCCATGCTGGGGGCACCGCCTAAGCATCTCCTTGTATCTCTCCCATGCCTCGTACAACTGCTCCTCGTCAAGCTGTCTAAACGTCCCGATCTCAGTTCGGAGCTTGGTAGTTTTGGCAGGCGGGAAAAATTTAGTCAAGAAAGCCTGGGCTAGCTCGTCCCATGTACTAATACTGCCCGTCTCAACTGATTCGAGCCAATCTTTAGCTTTGTCTTGCAGAGAAAATGGAAATAACCTCAATCTTATAGCGTCTGCCGGAACTCCATTCATCTTTACTGTCCCGCATATTTCAAAGAATGATCTCAGATGTGAGTGTGGATCCTCAGAAGGATGTCCCTTAAAAGAATTATTGCGCGCCATCTGAATCAATCCCGTCTTTAACTCAAAATTTGTAGCTTGAATTGGGGCGTAAACAATTCCGGAATTCTCGGTCGGGAGAACTGGCTGTAAAAAGTCTCTGATTGCCTTGGGAGCTTCGTCTTGGTGGGCCATTGCTTCTGCTAATCTTCTCTCTCTACGAATGGTTCTAAGAGTCCTGTCAATTTCAAGATCTAACGGAAACAAATTAACCACCTTGTTCCTTCGCCTACAATACTCCCAATCAATCAAGAAAACCAAAAAAACAAAAACAAAATAATATTCACAAAATAATAAAAGAAAAATATTTACACCTAAATTACTATTTATCCCTTTCTTTTCGATGTCAAGAAAAATTGGTTTGCTTAAAAATCAAGCCTCCCCGGCAACGGCGCCAAAAACTTGTTGGTCGCTACCGCAAGCTCACGGTATCTCAAGTAATATAAAACGGAAAGAGTTCCGAGTATCGAATCCACAGGGAGGCGAAGCGAAAATTAAGAAAGCAAAAATCTCTTGAGCACTAAAAATAGTTAGGAGAAATAATATTTAGGGGACAGTTCATGCAGATAAAAAGGATTAAAAAATCAAAGCAGTTAAAGAAAATAATTTGATCAATCGAAAAAAATAAAATGGAGAGAAAGAGTTTTTAATGGGAAGAGGGGTCTTTGAAAATCAATTATTAGCCAAACAATTGTTATAATTATCCTATCTCATTGCCCAACTAATTACAATCCTAGAATCTCCGTTAATCACATAGGTTCTCCTGTCGGTTTCCCCTAATTGTAATTAATTCGTTTTAACAACCTAAGTGTCCTTAGCGCCATTAAAAATCATTAATTATTACGCTCTGATTCATTTTAGGAATCTAAGTTTAATCAACTAATCCCGGTGTCACGACGGGCAATTAAACTAGTTGCATGGATTATGATCTATCCTAACTTCTCTCCGTCGAGTTTCCATTAAGAATCGAATCATTACACAATTGGCCAGATTGAATAAACATCCATACAAATAATTAGGAAAAAAGGGCAAGAGACAGGTAATTATAACAACATTTTGACTATAATTTCATTTCAAGACCCCAAATTGGGGTTTAGCTATACATAGCTAAAATATCCACAACATTTACAATAGAAAGCATAATTAAGAGCATAAAAGGAAAGGAATTGACCGTCGAAGAACCCCTTCGCTGACGCTCAGAGCTCCGTCGAACACTCCTTGAGCCTCCTAGGATGCTCCCCCAAAATTCCCCAAATATTTCCCACTAAGAAATCTCTCAAAAAGGCTAGAAAGCCTTGAGAGAGGCTCCAAAGGAGCCAAAGGAGGGAGAAAGGAAGGAAGGAAAGAATGGATTGATTGATTGATGATTTATGCATAAATGAGGCACCAAGAGGTGCCTTTTATAGGCCCGGATTGGAGGTAGCGTCGCAACGCTATATTGCACAGCGTCGCGACGCTGCTATGCACGCGTCGTGTTGCCCAAGAAATGGACAGCGTCGCGACGCTGTGCCATTTTCCAGCAATTCCAGCTTCGGTTTGGGCTAATTTTTGGGCCTTCTCTTCACTTCTTTTTGGGCTCTTCCATCATGATTGGCCTCTTTGGATCCCCTTTTGATCCAAGCTTGGATTTGGGCTTCATTAGCTTCATTTTTGGCACTTTTTCTCCCAAAATCACCGACTTTGCTCCTAAGTGTTGGGTTTTATGCCCTAAAACTCGTAGATAGTGAATGTAAACAAATTTTATACTTGTGTTGAATAAAGTGTTATTTAGTTTCTGCAATAAAATGTTATTGTTAAATATTGCACTATTTGACCCAAATCCAATAAACTAAGATCCAAGGTTGTTTGTATGTAACTTGAACTAGTATGTGGGGACATACGGGGATCGATATTCAAGTAACAACCTAAAAGGTCTATAGTACAAGGATAAGGCTGGGTACCTTATCCTGGTGACACTATGGATACGGCCCACTTTGTATTATGATACAAACGCTATGATCCAACGCGTTCATGTAGTTGACATGCGAGTGGGGGTATCCTATGCAATGAGTTTGCATAAGACCGGACCGCGAAATAGTTAACCACTAACTGTAACACCGTTAGTTGGCTTGATTTCTACTTCACTAGGATGACCTAGACAACTCAGTCTCAATCCTGAGTGGATTATGGACTCCTGTTCACGAGGCGTTGTCCTTTGATTTGTATGGGTGAGAGTGGCCAGCACGCCGACTCAATAAGCCTACCATTTTGGGGACAATACCGAGTGGGGAGCTTGGAACATAATCACACAAGATGGAATTCACTCCTTCCCGACTCTAGGGTAAGTAGAGGTGTGTTCCCTTAAGTGGCGTCTCCGGGACTTGAACAATGGGCCCAACCCTCTCTATGGCACGAGAGGGACTTCTGTTTGTTGGTTGGACCTCAAACAGGTTGTTCATTAGAGGAGCACTGGGGACTTAAGGACAAAGATGTAAACCAGGGGTAAAACGGTAATTTGACCCAGCTGGGATACGAACACACGTGAAGGACTGACTTGTAGTATTGGTCGATATCCGTGGACACAGAAATATTCTGCAGTGAGAAGAGTGTAGCTGAGGGTCTTTAGTGGAATGACCCACAGTTAACGACTGAAGACTAACTTGGTTAATGAGTTTAAGCCGATTAGTCTCGTATCGTTGGAGCTTCTGATCTGTAGGTCCATTAGGTCCCACTGGTAGCTCGTAGAAAGACTTGAAGCAAACAAATATAAATTGTAAATTGAAAGTGTTCAATTTATCCTGAGAATCGTATAATGTATATTGATGCATTATAATATAAAGTTTATGAAACTTTATAATATAATTTTTTAATTAATTTCAAAAATTAATTCTTGAGAGAAAATATTTGAAAGAGTTCAAATAAATTTAATATGAATTGGATTCATATTAATTTTAATAAAATCCCTAAGATTAAATATATGATATTTAATTGGGTAATTAATTAATTATGGAATTAATTAATTATTTATTAATTAGAGACCTTTTCCTATTAGGAAAGAAAATATTTGAAAGAGTTCAAATAAATTTAATATGAATTGGATTCATATTAATTTTAATAAAATCCCTAAAGATTAAATATGTGATATTTAATTGGGTAATTAATTAATTATGGAATTAATTAATTATTTATTAAAATTAGATATTGTTCAGATAATAGATTTGAACTTATTCCTAGACCTTTTCCTAATAGGAAAAGGTCTTGGTCTTTACCTATATATAGGACCCCTGGGGTGGGGTGAAAGGCATCCCATTGTCTCTCCTTCTCTCAGAGATCTCTCCCAAAAGACTCCCACAAGTCTCCTGCTTCAAGAAGTCTTAGAGATATACTGGTGTAGCCGATTGGTGGTGTTCGCACAAGAGGGTTGCTGCGTTTTCAATCTTATTGGCAAGAAAAGGCAAATTGACCAAGACTTTCTACACAAGTAAGTTTTCTATGAAATCCTTGATCACTAGGATCAATCTAGTTGATCTTTTATCATGTTTATAGCCTATGTACAGCCCATTAAATATAGATTTATTGCTGTAATATTTTGCAAATTGTATTGGTATTTCAATTAGAATCTAAGACTCTGAGTAGGTTCGGTAATACTTTCCGCTGCGTGGGGCTTTTATCCCTTCAATTGGTATCAGAGCCAACTCAGTTGTTCTTGATTTTAGATTGAAATTTGCAATTTGTTCTTGGTGGGATTTATGCATTATGAATGTTATGGTTTGCGTATAAATGGTTTCGATTAATTTGGCCATAGATTTACACTTTCTTGAATGGTTCAATGCAGCGGCGGATCTACAGTAGGCCCAGAGGGGCTCGAGCCCCTCCTGGACTTTAGACTTTATAGAATTAATATTAAATAATTCAGGAAAGTTTTCATATTATCAATTTGCTCCAGTGGTAGGCACGCGTAAAGCCCCCCCTGCGGCAAGGGTTCAAATCCTTGCGATGGCAGTTTTACTTAGAAGCGTTAGAATTTTTTTTGTCTTACACGGTAAGCTTAATTCGTTTACAGTACGTGTGTCAGTGGGTGTATATATAAATATAAATACTAAGCCCAGCATATTACAATATATAATATTATATTTTTCTTGTAATTTCTTCTTTAAAATTGAATATTCTTTTTTAGAAATGACTAGAAATATTTTTAAATTTTAGTAAATTAAATTTTGATAATTAATTCTATAATTATTATAAAACAAAAAGTTATAATTGTTATTTATGTTTCATTTTTTATATGTATTTATATAAAAAAAAAATATAGGTTGAAATATCATTTTAGCCCATGTCTTCTGGGACTTGTTTTATTTTAGTTCTTGCATTTTCAAGTGTAGTCTCCATACTATTAATAAATCTTAAAATTAGTCCCTACTGCTGGTTTATTATTGACTTTTCCAAAAATAAAAAAATAGTCTTTATTAACCTCACTCCACATGATTTGGAAATATATTTACATTGTGTCTTTTCGTGAATGAAAAGTATTATTTTATTTTACCAAGTTTTATAAAATTAACTTCAAACTAACGATAATGACTACTTTTTAAATTTATTGAATGTACAATAACTAAATTTGGACATTTAAAGGTACATGGACTAAAATTGAATGAGATCTAAAGTGACAAAAATGGTATTTTACTTATAAAATATCAATCATATTTTCTATCTAACAAACTAATATCAAAATATATCAAGCCCCCCCTGACAGAAAGTTCTGTATCCGCCACTGGTTCAATGTAAGGGCCCCTGCGTTTTTGGGCGTATTTTGTAAATCTATTATCCTCTGTAAGTCCGGGTCTAGATTAGGGTGTTTCATGACGAAGATCGTTGAAAATCACGTCCAAAATCGAAGCCAAACACGAAGAATAGTCGCTGGAATTTCCAATTTTTGCCTCCAGACGCAACATATATATATATATATAAATAAAACCGATAAATGTCACAAAAGCCCGCAGCTGCTGTGTTGGTTTGAGTAGCCTTCTATGAAAGCAGAGGTTTGGGGCTCAAGCGTAGCCTTGTGCAATTTGGCTGATTTATTTTTATTTTTCCGCAGTTCTTCAGTTTTTGACCGGTTTGTGATATGTTTGACCGGGTCTTGACTGGTTCAAGGAGATTTGACCCGGTTTATGCATTATTTGCACGGTTCAAGCATGTTTTGGCATTTTGGGGTCCGGTTCGAAGCAGTTCGGGTCGGTTCGTGCAGTCTAGTCCGGTTCTGAAGCTGCAGAAGGATGTTTTTAGGATAAAATAGCTTAAATTATTGTAATTTATGTGCTTTATTTTATCCTAGGGGCCAATTAATCGGTTTATACGCTATTTAAATGCTTTATGGATGTCATTTAGATTTAAAATCCCACCTTAGGTTATAAAGCATGCTCATGCATTTTATATTATAATTAGTTATAATGTATGGATTGAAATGCATGGTTTATTTTCATGAGTTTTTAATATATAGTTGAGTTATATTAATATCATGAAAGAGGATAAGCATGATGCATACAATTACCTAGTTAAATATAAATAGTTATATTTAATAAAATTGTTTGCAGCATGCTACTTTGATTTAACCATTTTTGGCAATATTTTAATTGTTAATTTATTAATAATGGAAATCAAAGTTGCATTGGGCATGAAACATCCATACTTTAAAATAATTGTTATATTAATTTCATGCAATGCAAGGCAATATATATATAGTTTTATTATATTAACTTGAATATGATTGTTAATTATTTTAAAACTATAGTATGCATGATTATAGGGTTAATCATTAAAATTTTGAATAGTTTAAAAATTGATGATTAGAAACCGCGTCAACCTATAATAAAGATTGCATGCAAACATAGGATCATAGGTAAATGTATTAATTTTAAAATGTTTAAAATTAATTAGACCTAAGATCTCGTTAATTCTAATAGGATTAGAATTAAGTCTTGCTTAGTTTTTAAAAAATAGTTTTAACCTACTAAGTAGGACAAACATTACTATGATTATAAGGAAACTCTACCGGTAAAGTTCTGTCTAAGGTTGGGGGTACTTAAGTTGACGGTTTACGGAACACCTCCTACCTGGGAACTGACCCGGAATACCGGAGTTGAATTAATCATGGTTAAATGTTAGCATGCAATGTCACTAGGTTTATTAAAAGAGTTTAATACACCTAGATCTTTAGAGTAAAGACTTTACATTACTATGGTTAAAAGGGAACTCTCCCGGTTACGTTCTGTCTAAGGCTGGAGGTATTTAAGCTGACGGTCTACGGAACACCTGCTACCTGGGAACAAACCCGGAACCTGAGTTGAAATGACCATAGTCATGTTAGCATACGGTGTTGCTAGGTTTGTTAAAAGAGTTTAATTCACCTAGAACATTACAATTCTCATTATAATAGTTATAATAGGATTAGACTTAGATAAATTGAATTAGCCGGATTTATCTAGGTTAATAAACCCTAAAATATACGGTAGGTCACTTTAGTGGGAGGTAAAATCAAAACTTGATTTAAATCGAGTTTTTGCTCCTACGTCCCTATATTCGCAACGTGAGATCCATGCTCGGCTTCGTGTCGTTTTAGCGCGACCTCCCTTTGGAAAGTGTTTGCATGAGTCAATAACAAGGTGAATGGGGAAAGTGCCCATAGTAAGTGGGAGCGGGACACGTGTCAACGTATCCCTCGGTCCATAGGTCACACCGTGAGAGTCTTATGATCCGCCTGCGTGTTGTCCTGGAGCAACCATCCCTTCGGAGGGTCTGATCATAAGATTCGTAACACCGTGAACTCCTGGAAAGGATAGGGTCACTTAGGCTAATTACCAACAGTTGTCTTTCCCTTCGGTAGCCTGTTGGTGCGTGCCTCTGGGATCTGAAAGTGGGAGGGTTACACTTACGAGGATGAGTTAAGTGTTGTTAACAAATCCTTGACCAAATAACGGTGGCTAATGCCTATAGGAATATGAGTTATTCCGGAATTAGAATTAGCTGAGAAGTGTCTCATTTCAAAGGAGGAGTAGCTGATCACCCTTCGGTGGCTGTTGCTCTAAACCTCTGAAACATCGTTGCAAAACTAAATCAATAGTCTTAGGGTTCTATGATTGTTTGTTTTTGCTAAACCGATTGGATTGCATGCAATTGTTTGTATTGCTCTTGTAATGGGTTAGTGCGATTAATAATCAAGTAATTTGTTATTTCAATTCAATGATTAAATATGTGCATAGTCTTACGCCTATAACGGTGATTATACAACAAACTTAAACGATTAATTTGTGGCGAATATTTTAAGATTAGTCTTAACAGAGAAATGTTCTCATGCCCCAAATGTTTAATTCATTAAGAAGTGTTATTAATGAATGCGACATTGAGCCTTGCTCAGCCAAAGAAGACTTGTCCAAAGACAGTAAATTCAATTTACTAGTCTTGGAAGCGTAATTTGTGAAGAATGGTGATTCTACCCGAATACTTGATTCATAGTCACAAATCACGTTTGTTCTTCTTATTGAAAGGAATGAATCCCTGGCAACAGCTTGATGCTATTTAGATAACTCTCAAAGTTTTGAACTAAAGAGGTTATCTTGGCTGTAGCAATGGGAACGTTTAAGTTATTTTTCCCAGTGAGAGCAAATACATATTATTAGATAATGTGTATATAATTCCTAAGATCAAAAGAAATTTGATTTCTGTATCTTATTGGCTGGAACAATGTTACTCTTTACTTTTCCCTGCTAACGCAGTTCATTTCAAGAAAGGGAGTTAACTTTTGTTCAGCTGAATTGAAAAATAACATAAATGTTTTTAAGACTAATCAAGAGTAAGGCAGTCATAAACACTACGTTGCCTGAGGCTGCTACTATTCAAAGAAATGAAAGGCAAAAGATTTCTCCTAAAGGAAATACCTTCCTTTGGTTCTTAAGGTGTTAGGCTAGTTTTGATCTCAATATGATTGGGAGCTTAGTCTAGAGTATACTTCTAAGTTAGTTAGAAGAACACTCTCTAATACCAATTAAGTCATGCCTTATGGGCAATATGACTGATAGATCTTTTACTGGAAAAGAGCAAAAAGAGTCAAAGAGCCCTTAGAGCTTGTACATTTGGATCCTTGTGGTCTAATATGTTAAAGCAGTGGGAGGGTATGAATAATTCATCTATATTATAGATAATTATTCAAGGTATGTGTATCTCAACCTAATGCAACTTAAGTCTAAAGCTCTTGAGAAATTCAAAGTGGTTTGAGACTGAAGTTGGAAACTTGTTAGGTGAGATGATAAAAACACTTCGATCTGATCGAGGTGTAGAGTAGATGAGACTTGAGATTCCAAGACTATTTGATAGAACATGGAATTACATCTCAACTACCCCTGAAGCACCTTAAGGAAACGATGTATCAGATAGGAGAAATAGAACCCTATTGGATACGGTTCGATTCATTATGAGCTTTGCTCATTTGCCTGACTCGTTTTGGGGTCATGCAGTGTTGACTGCAGCACATATTTCGAACAACGTTCCATCAAAAGTGTTTCTGAAACATCTTTTGGATTGTGGATAAGACGTAAAAGTAGTTTACGTTATTTTGGGGAGTTCAACACACGTGCTTGTGACTAACCCAAAAAGAAATTGGAACACTGTTCAACAGTATACCTATTCGTAGGCTACCCCATGAAAACAAAAGATGTGGATACTTCTTCAATCCGCAAGAAAATAAAGAATTTGTATCGACAAATTCTACATTCTCAGAAGAATACCGCATAAGAAATAATAAGCCACAAAGTAAGATCGTTTTAAGTAAATTAACTGATGAAGCTACAGAAATATCAACAAGAGTTGTTGATGATGCTGGACCTTTAACAAGAGTTGTTGATAAGGCCAATACAACTGGTTAGTTACATCTATCTCAAGAATTGAGAGTGCCTCAATGAAGTGGGAGGGTTGTTCTACAATCTGACCGTTCCATGGGCTTAATTGAAGCCCAGATCATCATACTTGATGATGGCTTTAAGGATTCATTGTCTTAGAGCATGACAATGTTTGATGTTAACAAGAACCAATTGGATTAAAGCAATGGACCATTAACAAGAGTTGTTGACGGGGTCAACACAACTGGTTAGTTACATCTATCTCGAAAGTTGAGAGTGACTCAATATAGTGGGAGGATTGTTCTACAATCTGACCGTTACATGGGTTAATAGAAGCCCAGATCGTCATACCTGATGATGATTTAGAGGATTCATTGTCTTAGAGCAAGGCGATGAATGATGTTAATAAGAACCAATTGGATTAAACTGATGGACCTGGAATTGAAATATGTGATTTCAATTCCATCTAGAATCTTGTAGATCTATCAAATGAATCTACAAGAAGAAATGAGACATAATCTTATGGTTAGACTTATGGCAAAAGGGTTTTACCCAGAGACAGGGGACTGTAAGAAATTCTTATCTCCTGTCGTCATGTTGAAGTCTGTTAGAACTCTTGTCCATTTAGAATGGATGTCAAGACTACCCTTTTGAATGGTAATCTTGAGAAAAGTATCTACATGTCTCAAGCAGAATGGTTCATTTAGCAAGATCAGAAGCAAAAGGGGTTTGCAAGCTTAAGTGATCCATTCATGGATTGACCTAAGCAATTCGATCTTGGAATATAAGATTTGATACTGTGATCAAATCTTTTGGTTTTGATCAAGAACATTGATGAATCTTGTCGTTACAAGAAGATCGTCAATAGTTCAGTAGCTTTATTAATGTTCTATGTGATTGATATCCTAGTCATTGGGAATGATGTAGGTTATCTTACTGACTAGTAAAATAAGCTAGCAGCTCATTTCCAAATGAAAATTTGGGAGAAGCTAAGTTTGTTCTTCGGATCCAAATCGTTAGGAACCGTAAGAACAAAAAGCTAGCCTTGTCTCAAGTGTCTTATATCTACGAGATGTTAGTTAGATATAAAATGCAGAATTCCAAGAAGGGTTCACTACCTTTCAGGCGTGGAATTCATTTTGTCTAAGAAACTGTTTCCTGAGACACCTCAAAAAGTTGAGGACATGAGACGAATGCCCTATGCAATAGGGATTGTCAGTAAGTACCAATCTAATCCAAGATTTGATCATTGGAAAACCGTTAAGAATATCCTTAAGTATCTGAGGAGAAAGACGAACTATATGCTCGTGTATGGGACTAAGGATTTGATCCTTACGGGATACACTGACATGGATTTTAAGACTGATAAGGATATCTGTCTGACGTAAAAGAATGGCTAGCGGCCCAATTCCAAATGAAAGATTTAGGAGAGGCCTAATATGTTCTTGGAATCCAAATAATCCGGGATCGGAAGAACGAAACGCTAGCCCTGTCTCAAGCAACGTATATTGACAAAATGTTGTCTCGATATTCGATGCAGAACTCCAAGAAGGGCTTATTGCCTTTCAGGCATGGGGTTCACTTGTCTAAGGAATAGTGTCCTAAGACACCTCAAGAGATTGAGGATATGAGACAGATTCCCTACGCCTCCGCTGTGGGCAGCTTAATGTATGTAATGCTTTGCACGAGGCCTGACATCTGTTATGCTGTAGGGATAGTCAGCACATATCAATCAGTATCCATGGTCAAACTTTACAATGGAGCTATAGTGTGGCATAGTTACAGTCTTGACCATATAGGCCGAAAATATAGCTACTTGTGAAGCAGCGATAGAGACTGTAAGACTTAGAAAGTTCTTGACTGATTTGGAATGTATTCCAAATGTGAACTTGCCCATCAGACTTTATAGTGATACAGTGGTGCTGTGGCAAATTCATAAGAACTTTGCAGCCCAAGACAAGCAAGCACATTGAATTAAATTGAAATATTCACGAAGGCTCTCTCGGCTAAAGGGTATGAGGGTCATCTAGAAGGTCTAGGTCTACGAGTTATGTGCAAAGGTGAAATCTAGGGCAAGTGGGAGAAATGTAATGGGTATAGTGATACCATTATGTAATGGGTATTGTGATGCCCTAGTTTATTGTATTTGTACATTGTATATGTTTTGTACATGTATTTATACACCCACTGCTGAATAGATTGTTGTACATCCCACTAAACTAGAGTTTTAGTTCAAGTGGGAGTTTGTTGGGTTTTATGCCCTAAAACTCGTAGATAGTGAATGTAAACAAATTTTATACTTGTGTTTAATAAAGTGTTATTTACTTTCTGCAATAAAATGTTATTGTTAAATATTGCACTATTTGACCCAAATCCAATAAACTAAGATCCAAGGTTGTTTGTATGTAACTTGAACTAGTATGTGGGGACATACGGGGATCGATATTCAAGTAACAACCTAAAAGGTCTATAGTACAAGGATAAGGCTGGGTACCTTATCCTGGTGACACTATGGATACGGCCCACTTTGTATTATGATACAAAAGCTATGATCCAACGCGTTCATGTAGTTGACATGCGAGTGGGGGTATCCTATGCAATGAGTTTGCATAAGACCGGACCGCGAAATAGTTAACCACTAACTGTAACACCGTTAGTTGGCTTGGTTTCTATTTCACTAGGATGACCTAGACAACTCAGTCTCAATCCTGAGTGGATTATGGACTCCTATTCACGAGGAGTTGTCCTTTGATTTGTATGGGTGAGAGTGGCCAGCACGCCGACTCAATAAGCCTACCATTTTGGGGACAATACCGAGTGGGGAGCTTGGAACATAATCACACAAGATGGAATTCACTCCTTCCCGACTCTAGGGTAAGTAGAGGTGTGTTCCCTTAAGTGGCGTCTCCGGGACTTGAACAATGGGCCCAACCCTCTCTATGGCACGAGAGGGACTTCTGTTTGTTGGTTGGACCTCAAACAGGTTGTTCATTAGAGGAGCACTGGGGACTTAAGGACAAAGATGTAAACCAGCGGTAAAACGGTAATTTGACCCAGCTGGGATATGAACACACGTGAAGGACTGACTTGTAGTATTGGTCAATATCCGTGGACACAGAAATATTCTGCAGTAAGAAGAGTGCAGCTGAGGGTCTTTAGTGGAATGACCCACAGTTAACGAATGAAGACTAACTTGGTTAATGAGTTTAAGCCGATTAGTCTCGTATCGTTGGAGCTTCTGATCTGTAGGTCCATTAGGTCCCACTGGTAGCTCGTAAAAAGACTTGAAGCAAACAAATATAAATTGTAAATTGAAAGTGTTCAATTTATCCTGAGAATCGTATAATGTATATTGATGCATTATAATATAAAGTTTATGAAACTTTATAATATAATTTTTTAATTAATTTCAAAAATTAATTCTTGAGAGAAAATATTTGAAAGAGTTCAAATAAATTTAATATGAATTGGATTCATATTAATTTTAATAAAATCCCTAAGATTAAATATATGATATTTAATTGGGTAATTAATTAATTATGGAATTAATTAATTATTTATTAATTAGAGACCTTTTCCTATTAGGAAAGAAAATATTTGAAAGAGTTCAAATAAATTTAATATGAATTGGATTCATATTAATTTTAATAAAATCCCTAAAGATTAAATATGTGATATTTAATTGGGTAATTAATTAATTATGGAATTAATTAATTATTTATTAAAATTAGATATTGTTCAGATAATAGATTTGAACTTATTCCTAGACCTTTTCCTATTAGGAAAAGGTCTTGGTCTTTACCTATATATAGGACCCCTGGGGTGGGGTGAAAGGCATCCCATTGTCTCTCCTTCTCTCAGAGATCTCTCCCAAAAGACTCCCACAAGTCTCCTGCTTCAAGAAGTCTTAGAGATATACTGGTGTAGCCGATTGGTGGTGTTCGCACAAGAGGGTTGCTGCGTTTTCAATCTTATTGGCAAGAAAAGGCAAATTGACCAAGACTTTCTACAAAAGTAAGTTTTCTATGAAATCCTTGATCACTAGGATCAATCTAGTTGATCTTTTATCATGTTTATAGCCTATGTACAGCCCATTAAATATAGATTTATTGCTGTAATATTTTGCAAATTGTATTGGTATTTCAATTAGAATCTAAGACTCTGAGTAGGTTCGGTAATACTTTCCGCTGCGTGGGGCTTTTATCCCTTCACTAAGGACCAAATAACAGAATACATTAAATATTTTCATTAATAACACGATTGAAGCACAGAAAAGCCTAATAAATTGGGACTAAAATAGCGACATTTTTGCTCGCTATCAATAAGACCGGACCATGAAATAGTAAACCACTAGATATAACACTGTTAACTAGTTAGGTTACATGTAGTAGTCTTAATCCTAGTGTGTCATGAACTCCTTCTCATGAGGGATTGTCCTTTGATTAGCATGGGTGAGAGTGACCAATACGCCGACTCAATATGCCTTCCTTTTTGGGGACAAGACCGAGTGGGAGGCTGGGGACATGACAACGCAAGAAAGAATTCACTCCTTCCAACTTCTAGGAGAAGTAAATGAGTGTTCCCTTAAATGGTGACTCCGGGACTTGAAGAAAGGGATCCCGCCCTCTCACTGGCCCGAGAGGGACTTTCTGTTTAATGGTTGGACCATAAACAGATTGTTCATTAGAGGAGCACTGGTACTTAAGGAGACAGATATAACACAGGGGTAAAACGGTAATTTGACCCTGTTGTGATTACGGACACTCGTGAAGGATTGACTTACCGGTATAGGTCTATATCCATGGACACAGAAATGTTCTACAATGAGAATAGTTCAGCTGTGGGTCTTTAGTGGAATGACCAAGAGTTAATTATTATTGGTTAACCTGATTAATGAGTTTAATCGGTTAACCTCATATCATTGGAGCTTCTAATCTGTAGGTCCATTAGGTCCCCTGCTACCTCGTAAAGAGTAATTAGGAACAATTATATCTTGAGAGAATTTGAATAGTTCAAATTCATATTGGGAATTAAGTTAACTGTATGAGATACAAATTAATATAATGTATAATGATACATTAAAATGTAAAGTCTAATTTGAAATTAAACTTTATTATTATGAGAGAAATAAATATTTGAAGAAGTTCAAATATTAATATGAATTTGATTCATATTAAATTTATAGGATATAAGAGAATTTGAAGGAGTTCAAATTTTAATATGAATTTTATTCATATTATAGAATTAATTAATTGAAGGCCTAAAATTAAATATATGATATTTAATTGGGTAATTAATTAATTAACTAATAAAAGGTCTGAAATTAAATATATGATATTTAATTGGTGATTAATTAATTTAAAGAATTAATTAATTGGAAATTAATCAATTATGGAAATGATTAATCACTTATGGAAGTAATTAATCATTTATGGAAATGATTTAATCACTTATGGAAGTGATCAATCATTTATGGAAAAGATTAATCAATTATGGAATTGATTGGTTATGGAATTGATTAATTATGGAAAAGATTAAATCAGTTATGGAAATAATTGATTTTAAATGAATATTTTATTCATGGTCTTTCTCCTATAAATAGAACACTAACCCTAGGGTTTAGGGACTACAACATATGGCCACCATAAGACCCTTCATATTCTCTCAACTCAAGAGCTCTATAGAGAATTTTCTCTCTAGAGTTTTTCCCATTTAAGATTAGGTAGTCCCACAACTACGTTCCTAATCTCAGAGTTATAGCGGGGAAAATCAATTGGTGGTGTCCTAATTGTTGACCCTTGGTCCAAATCAAGAAAGACGTTCTTGATATTTCAGAGACGACAACAACGAAGGTTTGCTTCTCTTTTCTTTATTATAGATTTAGATCTAAATTTTGTATGCTTAGCCTTAAGTTTCTATAGAATTTGTTCTATGATTTTTGCCAATGTGATGATATTTTTTGGATAAACAAAATTGACTACGAATCGGTCCCAATTACGCTTCCGCTTTATCGGAATTAGAGAATTTCAAATCCTTCAATTGGTATCAGAGCCGATCATAGATCTAATCTTGTTTCTCTTAAATTTGCATTGGTTTTTTGGTGGGTAGCCTTTATGCATTTGATGTATGAGATTTTGCTAGTAGATGTTTAAGGTTGGCATATAGATTTGCAATTTTAAGTTGATTTGATCAATGTAAGGGCCCTTTTGTTTTGGGTATTTTAATTGCAAACGAGTCTGTAAGTCTGTGTCAATCATTTTTGGTGAAATTCCATGAAGAACTGAAGAATTTGGGGCCAAAAACGAAGAAAACAGAGGCTGGAAGAAGGGAAAAACTGGAAAAACAGAGAATGGAAAAGCGTTTTCGCGTCCGCTGTCGAGCCATGAAGCATGCAGGGGTGCCAGCGAACTAGCTGAACCATGGGCGAATTTCTGTCTTCCATCAGCAGTTTCTTTGATATGTTGTATTCGTGCGCGTTTTCAGCCGGTTCCGGCGGTTTTGACTTATTCCTTCGAAATTTGTCCGGTTCAAGCGTGATTCTTGACCGGTTCGCGAGTTTCAGGCTGGTTCTTCACCGATTCAGTAGATTTTGAACGGTTCTCGAGTATTTTGACCGTTTTCTTTCCAGTTTTGACCGGTTCTGCTAGTTTTAGGCCGGTTCAAGTTGTTTTTGAAGCTGGTTCCGCACGTTTCAGGACGGTTCAAGCTGTTTTGAGGTTGATTCAAGGCGGTTCTCGGTTAGATAGGGCAATTATAGATTAATTATTGTAATTTTTCTAATTTATTTTGTCCTAGGATGCCAAAACCTGTCTACTTAGCTATTTAATTGCTTTCTGGATGTCATATAGCTTAAAATCCCACCATAGGTTAAGCATATTCATGCATATTTATTATTATAAATGTTATAATGTATGAAATATGTATGAATTTAATTTTCAGGAGTATTTGATATGATTAAATGGATGAAAATTGAGAAGCATTAAGCATGAAATAACTTTAGTAAAAATATAAAGAGTTATATTTATGAAAGTAGTTTAAATGCTTATTTATTTTCATGAGCAATTAATATAAAGTGTTATATTAATGTATGAAAATTTCAATGCATGTTTTAATTTTCTTGAATTATTAATTTAAGAGTTAGATTAATTAAATGAAAATTAAAATGCATTGAGCATGACATTACCTTAGTTTAATATAATTGTTATATTAATGTATGTCATAAATGCTATTGTATGGTTATAAATTAATTAGAATTCGATTGTTAAATTTATGTCACCATAGTAGCATGTTATAGGGTTAATTCATTAAAATTTTTAAGTGTTATAAAATTAATGAATAGAAACTGTTAACCTATAACAATGAATTGCATGCAAACATAGGATCTTAGGATAAATGGATTAATTTTAAAATGTTTAAAATTAATTAGACCTAAGATCACGTTTCTAATAGGATTAGAATTATTCTTACTTAGAATTAAAAATAGGTTTAATTGACTAAGTAGGAAAAACATTACTATGATTATAAGGGAACTCCACCGGTTAAGTTCTGTCTAAGGCTGGTGGTACTTAAGATGACGGTTTACAGAACACCTACCTGGAAACTGACCTGGAATACCGGAGTTGAATTAATCATAGTTAAATGTTAGCATGCAATGTCACTAGGTTTATTAAAAGAGTTTAATACACCTAGATCTTTAGAGTAAAGACTTTACATTACGATGGTTATAAGGGAACTCTCTCGGTGAAGTTCTATCTAAGCCTGGAGGTATTTAAGATGACGGTTTACGGAACACCTCCTACCTGGGAACTAACCCGAAACTTGAGTTGAATTAACCCTAGTCATGTTAACTTGCAATATTGCTGGGTTTATTAAAAGAGTTTAATTCACCTAAAACGTTGCAATTAAATCCTCACCATAAATGTTATAATAGGATTAGACTTAGATAGATTTACTTAGCCGAATTTATCTAAGTTAAATAACCCTAAAATATGGTAGGACATTTAAGTGGGAGTGAGATGTGTGTCGACGTATCCCTCGATCTCTGCCCTTAGTTTACACCGTGAGAGTTCTATGGTCCGCCTGTGTGTTGCCCTAGCGCAACCATCCCTTCGGAGGGCCCGACCATAGAATTCGGAACACCGTGAACTCCTGAAAGAGGATAAAGATTCTTAGGTTAATCACCAACAGTTGTCTTTCCCTTCGGTAGCCTGTTGGTGTGTGCCTTTGAGTTCTGAAAGTGGGAGGATAAATATAAAAAACAAGATCGAGTTTTACTCTCACGTTCCCCTGAGTTCACACCGTGAGGTTCATGCTCAGCTTCGTGTCGCCTTAGGAGCGGCATCCCTTTGGAAAGTGTTTGCATGGATCAATAACAAGGTGAATGGGGAAAATGTCTATAGTAAGTGGGAGCGGGACACGTGTCAACGTATCCCTCGGTCTCCACCCTTAGTTCGCACCATGAGAGTTTTATGGTCTGCCTGCGTGTTGCCCTGGCGCAACCATCCCTTCAGAGAGTCTGATCATAGGATTCGGAACACCGTGAACTCCTGAATAGGATAGGGTCACTTAGGCTAATCACTAACAGTTGTCTTTTCCTTCGGTAGCCTGTTGGTGCATGCCTCTAAGATCTGAAAGTGGGAGGGTTACACTTTCGGAGATGAGTTAAATGTGTTAACGAATCCTTGACCAAACAACGGTAACTAAACACTAACGAAATATGAGTTATTTTGGTGTTAGGGTTTGGTTGAGATTGCCTCAATTCAGAGGAGGAATAGCTGACCACTCTTCGGTGGTTGTTGTTCTAAACCTCTGAAGTATCGTTGCAAAAACTAAATCAATAGTTTTCTAGGGTTTTCCTTGATTGCTTGTGTGTTTTTGCTGAATTTGATTGGATAAGATGTAATGGGTTAATGCGATAAATAGTCAAGTAATTTGTTTTTCCAGCAATTCAATAATGAAAAATGTGCATTGTCTTACGCCTATTTAATTAATAACAGTTATACAACAGAATTAAACGATTAATTTGTGGTAAATTATGCAAGATTAGTCTTAATAAAGGAATGTCCTCATACCTCAAATGTCTAATTCATTAAGAAGTGTTCCTAATGAATATGACATTGGACCTTGCTCAGCCAAAGAAGACTAGTCCAAAGATAGTAAATTTTGATTTACTAATTTAGGAAGCGTGATTTGTAGAGAATGGTGATTCTGCCTGAATATTTGATTTAAGGGTCACAAGTCATGTTTGTTCTTCTTATTAAAAGGAATAAGTTCTTGGCAACAACTTAATGCTAGTTGTATAACTCTAAAAGTTGAAACTAGAGAAGTTATTTTGACTATAGCAATGAGGAACGTTAAGTTATTTTTCCCAGTGGGAGAAAATACATATTATTAGATAATGTGTATGTATTTCCTAAGATTAACAGAAATTTGATTTCTGTATCTTATATGTTGGAACAATGTTGCTCTGTATCTTTTCCTGCTAACGCAGTTAATTTCAAGAAAGGGAGTTAACTTTTGTGTCAACTGAACTGAAAAATAACATAAATATTTTTAGACTAATCAAGAGTAAAGCAGTCATGAACACTGAGTTGTTTGAGGCTGCTACTACTCAAAGAAATTAGAGGCAAAGGATTTCTCCTAAAGTAAAATACCTTTCTTTGGCGCTTAAATATAGGCCATATTTATCTCAATTTGATTGGGAGATTGGTCAAGAGTATACTTCTAAGCAAGTTAGAAGATGACTCTCTACTACCTTATAGGTCATGCCTTAAGGGCAATATGACTAATAGATTCTTTTGCTTGAAAAGAACTATAGAGCCAAAGAACCCTTGGAGCTTGTAAATTTGAATCCTTGTGGTCCAATATGTTAAAGCAGTGGGAGGGCATGAATAATTCATCTATATTATAGATAATTATTCAAGGTATGGGTATCTCAACCTAATGCAACTTAAGTCTAAAGCTCTTGAGAAATTCAAAGTGGTTTGAGACTAAAGTTGGAAACTTGTTAGGTGAGATGATAAAAGCACTTCGATCTGATCGAGGTGTAAAGTATGTGGGACTTGAGATTCCAAGACTATTTAATAGAACATGGAATTACATCCCAACTCTCAAACCCCTGGAACACCTTAGGAGAACGGTGTATCAGATAGGAGAAATAGAACCTTATTGGATATGGTTCGATTCATTATGAGCTATGCTCATATGCCTGACTCGTTTTGGGGTCATGCAGTGTTGACTGCAGTGTGTATTTTGAACAACGTTCCATCAAAAATGTTTCTGAAACATCTTTTGATAAATGGATAAGGCGTAAAAGTGGTTTGCATTATTTTTGGGGACACTGTTCAAAAGTATACCTATTCGTAGGCTGCCCCATGGAAACGAGAGATGTGGATACTTCTTCAATCCACAAGAGAATAAAGAATTTGTACTGATAAATGCTACATTCTAAGAAGAAGACCACATGAGAAATAATAAGCCACAAAGTAAGGTCGTTTTAAGTAAATTAACTGATGAAGCTATAGAAATATTAACAAGAGTTGTTGATAAGTCAACAAGGGTTGTTGATGATGTTGGACCTTTAACAAGAGTTGTTGATAGAGCCAATACAACTGGTTAGTTACATCTATCTCAAGAGTTGAGAGTGCCTCGATGTAGTGGAAGGGTTGTTTTACAACCTGACTGTTACATTGGCTTAACTGAAGCCCAGATCATCATACCTGATGATGGCATTGAGGATCCATTGTCTTAAAGGAAGGCAATGAATGATGTTAACTAGGACCAATGGATTAAAGCCATGCACTTCGAAATGAAATCTATGTGTTTCAATTCTATCTGGGATCTTGTAGATCAACCTTATGGGGTAAAACCTATAGGTTGGAAATGGATCTACAAGAGAAAACAAGACGTTAAGAGTATCTACATGTCCCAACCAGAATGGTTCATTTATCAAGATCAAAAGCAAAAGGGTTTGCAAGCTTAAGTGATCCATTCATGGATTGACCTAAGCAATTCGATCTTGGAATATAAGATTTGATACTGTGATCAAATCATTTGGCTTTGATAAGAACATTGATGAATCTTGTCTTAACAAGAATATCGTCAATAGTTCAATAGTTTTATTAGTGTTGTAAATGATTGATATCCTAATCATTGGGAATGATGTAGGTTATCTTACTGACTAGTAAAAGGAGCTAGCAGCTCATTTCCAAATGGAAATTTGGGAGAAGCCGAGTTTGTTCTTGGGATCCAAATCGTTAGGAATCGTAAGAACAAAAAGCTAGCCTTGTCTCAAGTGACTTATATCTACAAGATGTCAGTTAGATATAAGATGCAGAATTCCAAGAAGGGTTCACTACCTTTCAGTCGTGGAATTCTTTTTGTCTAAGAAACTGTTTCCTAAGACACCTCAAGAAGTTGAGGAGATGAGACGAATGCCCTATGCAATAGGGATCGTCAGTAAGTATCAATCTAATCTAAGATTTAATCATTGGAAAACCGTTAAGAATATCCTCAAGTATTCTAGGAGAACGAGGAACTCTATGCTCGTGTATGGGACTAAGGATTTGATCCTTACAGGATACACTGACACATATTTTAAGACTGATAAGGATTTGAGGAAATCTACATCAGTATCTGTGGTCACTCTTTACGATGGAGCTATAGTATGACATAGTTACAGTCTTGACTGTATAGGCCGAAAACACAGCTGCATGTGAAGCAGCGATAGAGACTGTATGGCTTAGGAAGTTCTTGACTGATTTGGAATGTGTTCCAATTTTCAAATATGAACTTGCCCATCACACTTTATAGTGATATAGTGGTGCTGTGGCAAATTCAAAAGAACCTCGCAGCCCAAGACAAGTAGGCACATTGAATTGAATGGAATGTTGTTGATTCATTCACGAAATCTCTCTCGGCTAAAGTGTATGAGGGTCATCTAGAAGGTCTAGGTCTACGAGTTATGTACAAAGATGAAATCTAGGGCAACTGGGAGAAATGTAATGGGTATAGTGATACCATTATGTAATGGGTATAGTGATGCCCTAGTTTATTGTATTTGTACATTGTATATATTTTATACATGCATTTATACACCCACTGCTGTGTAGATTATTGTACATCCCACTGAACTAGAGTTTTAGTTCAAGTGGGAGTTTGTTGGGTTTTATGCCCTAAAACTCGTAGATAGTGAATGTAAACAAATTGTATACTTGTTTCAATAACGGGTTATTGAGTTTCTACAATAAAGTGTTATTGTTAAATATTGCACAATTTGACCCAAATCAGATAAACTAAGATCCAAGGTTGTTTGTATGTAACTTGAAATAGTATGTGGGGACATACAAGGATCGATGTTCAAGTAACAACCGAAAAGGTCTATAGTACGAGGATAAGGTTGGATACCTTATTCTGATAACACTATGTGATACGACTCGCTTTGTATTTGATACAGACGTATTGATCCAAAGCGTCCATGTAGTAGACATGCGAGCGGGGGTATCCTATGCAATGAGTTTGCATAAGACCGAACCATGAAGTAGTAAACCACTAGATATAACACTGTTAACTAGTTAGGTTACTGTTTCAATAGGATGACCTAGGTAACTCAGTCTTAATCCTGAGTGTGTCATGAACTCCTTCTCATGAGGGATTGTCCTTTGATTAGCATGGGTGAGAGTGGCCAATACGTCGACTCAATATGCCTTCCTTTTTGGGGACAAGACCGAGTGGGAGGCTGAGGACATGACAACACAAGAAAGAATTCACTCCTTCCCACTTCTAGGAGAAGTAGATGAGTGTTCCCTTAAATGGTGACTCCGGGACTTGAACAAAGGTATCCCGCCCTCTCATTGGCCCGAGAGAGACTTTCTGTTTAATGGTTGGACCATAAACAGGTTGTTCATTAGAGGAGCACTGGTACTTAAGGAGACAGATGTAACACAGGGGTAAAACGGTAATTTGACCCTGTTGTGATTACGGACACTCGTGAAGGATTGACTTACTGGTATAGGTCTATATCCGTGGACACAGAAATGTTCTACAATGAGAAGAGTTCAGTTGTGGGTCTTTAGTGGAATAACCCACAGTTAATGAATATTGGTTAACCTGATTAATGAGTTTAATCGGTTAACCTCATATCATTGGAGCTTCTGATCTGTAGGTCCATTAGGTTCCCTTGCTAGCTCGTAAAGAGTAATTAGGAACAATTATATCTCGAGAGAATTTGAATAGTGCAAATTCATATTGGAAATTAAGTTAATTGTATGAGATACAAATTAATATAATGTATAATGATACATTAAAATGTAAAGTCTAATTTGAAATTAAACTTTATTATTATGAGAGAAATAAATATTTGAAGAAGTTCAAATATTAATATGAATTTGATTCATATTAAATTTATAGGATATAAGAGAATTGGAAGGAGTTCAAATTTTAATATGAATTTTATTCATATTATAGAATTAATTAATTGAAGGCCTGAAATTAAATATATGATATTTAATTGGGTAATTAATTAATTAACTAATAGAAGGTCTGAAATTAAATATATGATATTTAATTGGTGATTAATTAATTTAAAGAATTAATTAATTGGAAATTAATCAATTATGGAAATGATTAATCACTTTTGAAAGTAATTAATCATTTATGGAAATGATTTAATCACTTATGGAAGTGATCAATCATTTATGGAAAAGATTAATCAATTATGGAATTGATTGGTTATGAAATTGATTAATTATGGAAAAGATTAAATCAGTTATGGAAATAATTGATTCTAAATGAATATTTTATTCATGGCCTTTCTCCTATAAATAGAACACTAACCCTAGGGTTTAGGGACTACAACATATGGCCACCATAAGGCCCTTCATATTCTCTCAACCCAAGAACTCTATGGAGAATTTTCTCTTAAGAGTTTTTCCCATTTAAGATTTGGTAGTCCCACAACTACGTTCCTAATCTTAGAGTTATAGCGGGGAAGACCAATTGGTGGTGTCCCAATTGTTGACGCTTGCTCCAAATCAATAAAGACGTTCTTGATATTTCAGAGACGACAACAACGGAGGTTTGCTTCTCTTTTCTTTATTATAGATTTAGATCTAAATTTTGTATGCTTAGCCTTAAGTTTCTATAGAATTTGTTCTATGATTTTTGCAAATGTAATGATATTTTTTGGATAAACAAAATTAACTACGAATCGGTCCCAATTATGCTTCCGCTTTATCGGAATTAGGGAATTCCAAATCCTTCAAACACAAGATGGAATTCACTCTTTCCCACTTCTAGGAGAAGTAGATGAGTGTTCCCTTAAATGGTGACTCCGGGACTTGAACAAAGGGACCCCGCCCTCTCACTGGCTCGAGAGGGACTTTCTGTTTAATGGTTGGACCATAAACAGCTTGTTCATTAGAGGAGCACTGGTACTTAAGGAGCCAGAAGTAACTCAGGGGTAAAACGGTAATTTGACCCAACTTTAGTTACAAACACTCGTGAAGGATTGACTTATCGTTATTGGTCAATATCCGTGGACACAGAAATATTCTACAGTGAGAAGAGTGCAACTGTGTTGGGTTTTATGCCCTAAAACTCGTGGATAGTAAATGTAAACATTTGACCGAACATTAATAAAATGATTTTGATGTATTATTCATTTATTATTATTTGTATTGTGTATATCTTGCCTAAATAACCCTAATCCAATAAACTAAACATCCTAGGTTGTTAGTATGAGACTTGAACTAGTATGTGGAGACATACGGGGATCGATGTTCAAGTTACAGCCTAAAGGGTCTATAATATAGAGATAAGGCTGGGTACCTTATCCTGGTGACACTATGGATACGACCCGCTTTGTATTATGATACAAACACAATGATCCAATGCGTTCGTGTAGGGGACATGCGAGTGGGGGTAACACCGTTGACTAGTTCGATTTCTATTTCACTAGGATGACCTAGGCAACTTAGTCTCAATCCTGAGTGAGTTATGGACTCCTGTTCACGAGAGATTGTCCTTTGATTTGTATGGGTGAGAGTGGCCTGTATGCTGACTCAATAAGCCTACCATTTTGGGGACAAGACCGAGTGGACAGCTGGGAACATAATCACACAAGAAGAAATTCACTCCTTCCCGACTTTAGGGTAAGTAGATGTGTGTTCCCTTAAGTGGTGTCTCCGAGTCTTGAACAATGGGCCATGTCCTCTCTATGGCACGAGAGGACTTCTGTTTGTAGGTTGGACCTCAAACAAGTTGTTCATTAGAGGAGCACTGGGGACTTAACGATATAGATGTAACCCGGGGGTAAAACAGTAATTTGACCTAGCTGGGGTTACGAACACACGTGAAGGACTGACTTGTTGTTATTGGTCAATATCTGTGGACACGGAAATATATCTGTAGTGAGAAGAGTGCAACTGTGATTCTATAGTGGAGTGAACCACAATTAACGAATATTAATTAACTTGGTTAATGAGTTTAGCCAATTTATCTCATATCGTTGGAGCTTCTGATCTGTAGGTCCATTGGGTCCCACCGGTAGTTCCTATAAGGTGTTGAGGTAAATTTATGAAGGAAATTTAATATGAATTGGATTCATATTAAAACTATAGGTTAAAATTAATGCGCATTTGATGCACATTAATACTATAGTTTATATGAGAGAAAAATAATTGAATATGTGATATTCAATTTTATGATTAAATAATTTTAGAATTAATTAATTATAAGTTTTAATTTAGTTTAATTAAATTTGATTTAATTAAATGACATTAAAACTATAGGGTAGAGGGAAGTTCATTTAAATGAATAATCTAATTAAATATGATTTAAATTAGATAATATTAATTTAATTAATTAAATTAAAAATGTTTTTTATTTTAATAATTTTTTAAAATTAAAATATCAGGTAATTTATTATATCAGTTACCTGATCGTGGGATTCAGTTCCTGAATGCTCTCCCTCTTCCCTATCAATAAGCAAAAGAAGGTTTGGCTTCTCTCTCACTCTCTCATTCATTCTCCAGTGCCAGAGAAAAAATCCCAGAGTTTTTCCTTCACCAATTCCTTAGTAAAGGCTCCCACAAGCTCCTCAACCAATATCCTAAAGGAGAATACCGGTGGAATTCTTTTGGTGGTGATCCAAGGGTTTGATCGTGTTCTTGAAGGAATTTCCAGCAAAGAATAGGATCGCGGGGCTGCTGTAAACAGAGAAAAATTGGTGAAATTGATCGAGATCTTCAACAGTAGTAAGTTCTTCTTAATCCCTATAACTTGTAGGTCTAAAACCTTGATTAGATCTAGGTTTAATCCACAAAATAGCATGTTTATAATCTGTTTACAATACATATTTTAATTGAATTTGGTTGCTGTAAGTTTTGTCGTCGTATCAGTATTCTAATCATAAGTTGAATTGGGTTTTGGTTCTCTGACTGTCTTTCGCTGCGTGGGGCTTTAATCCCTAGTGGGTCTTTAGTGGAGTGACCCACAGTTAATGGATATTGGTTAACTCGATTAATGAGTTTAGTCAGTTAACCTCATATCATTGAAGTTTCTTATCTGTAGGTCCATTAGGTCACCCTGCTAGCTCGTAAAGAGTAATTGGGAACAATTTATCTTGAAAGAATTTGAATAGTTCAAATTCATCTTGGGAATCAAGTTAATTGTATGAGATATAATTAACATAATGTATGGTGATACATTATAATATAAAGTTTAATATGAGATTAAACTTTATTATGTTGAGAGAATAATAATTAATTGAATATATGAGATTTTATTA
This sequence comes from Luffa aegyptiaca, assembly GCA_017139565.1. Taxonomy (NCBI): domain Eukaryota; kingdom Viridiplantae; phylum Streptophyta; class Magnoliopsida; order Cucurbitales; family Cucurbitaceae; genus Luffa; species Luffa aegyptiaca. Next base: position 32,339,192 of record CM029402.1, on the reverse strand, counting down.
ATAAATAAATTAATTCATTCATTTTGAGTTAATTAATTATTCAATTTAGTTGAACTAAATGTGATTTGATTGAACTATAATATATGAGAGATATATTAGAATAGGATTCTAATATGTAATTAATTAAATATGGTTGATATTTAATTAATTATAAAATTAATTAATTGTTCAATTTAATTTAGTTAAATGTGATTTAATTAAATTAATAACTATAGCTTAATTTTAATGTTAATATGATTCATATTAAAACTATAGGTTACCATTTTCCCACGCACTATTGCCAAGCTCAAGCTCTCCTTCCTGAGGCATGCATAAAACTCTCGTACTAAAGGCACCACGGCCTCTTGAGGGTGAGCACAGAATTCATGCCACTTGTACTGCGATATGACTTTGGATACAAACTCAGGTAGGGCACCAGCTCGGTTGGAGAACCCCTTCTCATTCAAGGAGTCTCACTTTTTCATGACCTCCATTCTTGCTTGGAAGTCGACATCTTTAAAAACTTCTGGGAATGGATTCTTCAACGGTGTTGATTTTGGCGTGGCGGGTGTCGTGGTGGTTGGAGCGGGAGAGGCGTCCATAGACCTAGTCCTCGACCTCTTTACGAAGATTGGATCATTCTTGTTTTTTGTCCTCCGCTCAACTTTTATTTCTCTCTTCCTCTTTTTCCTCAAAGCTAAAGAAATTGGAATTTGATCGTCATCCAACTCCTTCACCTCAGAATCACTGTCACTGGAGGTACTGGCCTCCTTTTCTTCATCATTCTTCTCATTTTCTTTCTCTTCTAAAGAAGAACTTCCAGCAGTAGGTGAAGTTCCCATGGTATCAAGTAATAGCCGAAACGGTCTATAGTATAGGGATAAGACTGGGTACCTTATCCTAAGAAAACTATGTGATGTGGCCCACTTTGTTTTAGTACAAACGATGTGATCCTGAATCGTTCATGTAGAGACATGCGAGTGGGGGCGTTGATAAGGGTAAAAAATATACCTATTTTACCCTTATATTTAGTTTATTATCTTGCCAAAGTTGTATGTTTTAGATCAAATTCACTATTCCCGAGCTCAAAAAGTGTTAAAGTTGATGAATTAGGAAGTTGAGAGTCATGTATGTCAAATTTCGCTTATTTGTGCTTAAAAGGGCCCATTTTGATAAGAATCTGACTTAGTTTGATGTTTTGTAGAAAAACAAAGGAAATCTGGAAAAACCCAGAAATGTGACCACATTTCTGGCAAGGCAAAAACCAAATGCGACCGCATTTCTGGGCAGATGAAGGTAGTTTCGAGTCCGTCGCAGGTCGTTTTGAACGAGTGTTTTGCGCACCTAACCGGTTGTTTTGACTCCGAAACTGACTGGGCTACCTACCAGCACCATTTTCGTGACTCCTCAACCACTCTCCGCACTATAAAAGGCCTCGATTCGAAGGGAAATTCAAGAAGAACTCACTGGGAAGAAGAGGGTGGTGACAGAACCCTAGTAGACGCCCATGAGTAGGGATGCCCGAGTTACTTCTTAGAAGACTAAATTCTAACCCTTAGTTAGACATCAAACCCGAGTGTTTGTAGAGATTTTCACCCTATTCCCACTTGTAAAAGGAGAGTAGAGTGTCGAGCGAACTGTAGAAAGATTGGATAAAAGAAAAAAACCCTAGTTTTAGCTACTGCACTATATTTTTCCAGCACTTGTTTCTTTTCATTACTTTGTATTCTTTATTCATTATTTCAATGGAAAGTTGTTCATTTGCATTATATTTCATCATTCGTAGCTAAATTCCATTGAGGGGTATGATATAGTGAATTCCCTTATGGTTTAAATAGCTTGAAAGTGTTTATTTGCCTAAGTTTTATTCATTGCATGTCACTCTTTACTTAATATCATTCTGAATCTTGCTAAGTTTAACTTGATCACTTACACTTTGCATGCTATGTGAGTTTGATCCTGAAAGGGACAAGCAATATAGGGTTATAGGTTGCATGCATGAACTATCTATGTCGAAGTCGAGTCACAGAAATGTGCATAACGGTACTCTCTTAGCCTTCTAACGGTTCTTGGGAGCAAGGCCAAATAGAAGTTAAATCTAACCCAATGCATGAATAGACTTAGGTTAAATAAGCCATGATTAGAGTTATTTGTCTTAGGGTTGAAGCTATATTGAATACCTCGCTTATTTATCATTGTTATTTCTTTACTTGTTTATTTCTTGTTTTTCAAAACCCAACATCAACTATTTCTTTTGGTTACCTTTTTTAAAGCAATCTTTGAGCAGTTTCTTCTTCAAATCTGTGTTTCCAATTTAGTCCCTGTGGGATCGATACCTTTGGAATACTTCCAGAGATTTTATTACTACATGCGATAGTGTATACTTGCACTTGGTTGGCTGAATTATTCTTAATCTTTATTTACCATCTTTTCCTAACACCCACATTCAGTACCAGCACCTGATAGGACCTAAATAGTCCTATTTTATCGCCTCTAATCTAAACTTGTTAGAGTCATTTTATGCTTTACTTGTCCTATTTACAGATTAATTGAGCTTAGGTCGTGTCGGGAGCCGATCACTCTAATTGGTGGTAATTCGGGCCAATTACGGATTTTTTGGAGCCATCTCCATGTCTTGGACGGCGAGGAGGTGAAGAGACCCAATTGTGCTGAAGCGGGCCTGAATTATGACACCGAAAGCCAAAGATTGAAGCCCCGAACCGAGAAGAAGTGAGACCAAGCTGAGAAAAAGAGCAGGAAGTCGAGATAAGAGGCTGGAATCGAGACGCCGACGCGATTTCAGCCCGAAGAAAAATGTTCACAGCTTCGAGATGTTGTGCCCTAGCATCTCGACACCGGCGTGATTTCTATATATATGTAGTCTCAGTTTAGTCCGCCGTTAGGTTAGAATTTGGTCCTCTTTACGATTTCTTTGCCTCTTTTACTTTCCAGCACGTTTGTAGACCATTGTTGGTCATTTACTATGGATTCTTTCATTTTTATCATCGCTTTTACTTCATCTATGCGTAGCTAAACTCCTTTATATCGTTGGATTGGATTTATGTCTTGAGTTTTCTGGTTTATATCTTCTGTCCTTGCTGTATTTTCATTGAGTTTTGCATGTAATCCCGTTTAAACCAATACATGAGGCTAGTCAATTAGGACTGATGCCCTATGCGATTACCGCTTGTGTATTCTATCAGTTATTTGAGATAGCTACTCTCTACGCGAGACGACCCTTGATATGCCTAGGATACATGTTAAAGGTTGTAGGAATTAGATTTAAATTGCATTTGAGTTTAGTTCTTATGATTCCGGACCCACGATCCCAAAGCGGCTAGTTTTAATAGGTGGTTGTAAAATTGCTTGTTAATAAACTAGTTAGATATAAGTAGTAACCGTTGCAGAGGTCTCGGATGGTTGCTACATTATGCATAAGGGGTGGCGAGCGATAGAGTCTATATTAATTAATCTTGTGAATTGTCGAATTCACGATTAGCGAGTTAATTAACACAGGTTAGTGTAGGGGGGTCCTCCGAGTAACCCAGAAGCCGACCAGACTAATGAAATTAGTTTAGAACAATCATTAGAGAAAACTAGGAAGCCAACGAATTAGAATCAAGCATAATAAATCCTAATCCAACGATCTCCCTTTTATGTTATTAGTCCCGTCTAATTTCTCCTTTGCATGTTTAGTTTTGTGCTATTTAAAATTCAGCATTCCGTTATTCTATTTCATTCTATTTTATTTTTCTTGCTTGTCTTTCATCATCAAAAACCCCCCTTATTTCATAAGCATAAGATTCTACACTTACTAGGTCCCCTTCCCTGTGTTCGACCCCGGCCGATATTGCTACAAAATTAGTAGTAGTGTCGTGGATTATAAATTTTATTTGGCACGAGCCCCACGACAGGCTCCGTCAGCACCGCATCAAGCATCCTATGCAAGAGAGTTTACATAAGATCGGAATGTGAAATAAGTCACTTTCACTTTATAACGTCGTTTACTGTGAAACTGACTATTTCAAGCGATGACCTAGATAACTCGATCTTAATCCTGAGCTAACTATGAACTCTTGTTTATTCGGGATTATCCTTTGATTTGCATGGGCGAGAGTGGCCCAACATCGTCGACTCAATAAGCCTACCATTTTGGGGATAAGACCGGGTAGATAGCTGGGGACATAGTCTTGTAAGATGAAATTCACTCTTATCCGACTTTAGGGATAGTAGAGAGGTTGTTCCCTTAAGTGCTTACTCCGGGACGTGAACAAATGTGCGCCGCCCTCTCATTGGCGCGAGAGGTTTCAGGTTTAGTGGTCGGACCACAAACCAATTGTTCATTAGGGACTTAGTGGGAACTTAAGGAACGAGAAGTAACTTCAGGGGTAAAACAGACATTTGATGAACAACCTGTGAAGGGTCGACTTACTAATCGTGGTTATATCGGGTGGACAGAAATATATCTACATTGAGGGGAGTGCAGCTACGGGCTATAGTGGAGTGTCCCGTTAGTTAACGAATGTTGGTTAACTAAATTAAAAGAGTTTAACTGGTTAATCTCGAATCGTTGGAGCCCATGATCTGTAGGTCCATTAGGTCCCTTGCTAGCTCATACAGAATTAACCTTAGAACAAAAGTGATGAAAGAATTTGAGTTGGTCAAATTCGATATGGGAGTACACGTTAATTATATGTGATATACTTAAACGTAATATAGTTTAATTAAGTATTAAACTATTGAGAGAGTTGGCAATATTTATATAAGATTTAAATATTGTAAATATGTATATGATACATATTTCGGTTTGAATTTGAACAGTGATTCATATTAAAAAAAACCGAGGTTTGAGAAAAGTCGGGATTGGTGTATTATTTAATTTGATATTAAGATATTAAATTAAATATATGTAATTAATTGAATTTGTTTAATTAATTATTTGAATTAATTAAAAGAAAAATAGGAAATTGAATTTCAATTTCCTATTTTTCTTTCATAAACACCAAAGGCAACATTCACATGGTGACACCTACTCATATGAGTAATCCAAATTACTCTCAAGGTGTCCTTCTTGTGGAGGTTAGAATTTGCATGCTCTCATCTTTAAAAAGGAGAGAATTGAGAGATGGAGGGGTTGGACAAAAACTAACAAAGATTTCATATTGAAATTGCTCACAATTCTCTCATAAAAACTGTGGGTCTCAAATTCTAAAACCCATATGCTATTCCCTTTAAATCATCACCGTTAGGCTCCCACAAGCTAGTTCTAAGGTCAGAGAATGGCGGGGAAAATCTTGATGGTAGTCCATGAAGTGTTCGTGTGAAGAATTAACAAAGAATCGCCTCGAATTCGAGCTCCAAAAGAGGTATGTTCGGTACTCTATTTTTTGGACTATTTTACAGCATGCTTTATGTGAAAAATTAATGAAATTAAACACCCAAGATCCGTAATCGCTTCCGCTCGAGTGTTCTTCACTCCTTCGATTGGTATCAGAGAGTGGTTTAGGCGTTTAATTTACATTAACTTCAAGTTTGGTGGGTGAATTTCAATAGTTGAATGAGTTGTGGGCTAAAGTTGGATATTTCGGTTTTGGCATCAAATTTTTCCTTCAATTGCCTCACATACAATTAACTAATATTCCCTTAATGAATTTGAACTCTTCAAATTCTAATCAAGACTATTTAACCTCAGAACCCTTTACGAGCTAGCAAGTGGACCTAAGGACCTACATATCAGAAGCTCCAATGATACAAGATTAATTGGCTAAACTCATTAACCAAATTAATCAACATTCGTTAACTGTGGGTCACTCCACTAAAGACCCATAGCTACACTCTTCTCACTGTAGAATATTTCTATGTCCACGGATATCGACCAATACCGGTAAGTCAATCCTTCACGATTGTTCGTAACGCCAGCTGGGTCAAATTACCATTTTACCCCTGGGTTACCTCTAAATCCTTAAGTACCACTGATCCCTCTAATAAACAAGTTGTTTATGGTCTAACTAATAAACAGAGGTTCCTTTCGGGTCAAGAGAGGGCAACGTGCCTTTGTTCAAGACCTGGAATAAGCCCTTAAGGGAACACTCATCTACTTATCCCAATAGGGGAAGGAGTGAATTTCATCTTGTAATGTTATGTTCCCAGCCCCCACTCGGTCTTGCCCCTAAACTGGTAGCCTTATTGAGTCTCGACGCTACCAATGTTTTCCAAATTTGTTAGTGGTGGCAAAAGGACAGCGTCGAGACGCTTGCCCTAGCGTCTGGATGTTGTTGACAGATTTGTTATAAAAGGAATGCGATTTGGCTGATTTGACAGATTTGTTATAGTTTTAGCCCCAAATTCGATTGGAGACCTTCGGTGGGAGCTGAAGCAAGGATAAGGAGTGGGAGTCAAACTTGAAGACGTGTAGATCGTGAGTTTCGACGGATTCAACAAGGAATGTGCGGTTTCGACGAATTCGAGAGTTTTCCCTTTCTTTCCTTATCTCTTGTAGTTTTTATGGCTTTTTATTCAATTAGTGATTGTATTTCTAAAACTATGAGTAGCTAAGTTGTTTGTCTTAGGGATTGATGTAGTCTTTTAGGTTTATGGATTGATTTATGGAATGATTGTGCCTTTATTTTATTCATGCAATTATTTTTCCTAATGCTTTCAATTAATTGGTCATTGATTGAATGATTTTGTGTTGAATCTTGCTCAGGAGAGAGGGTTTAGCTTAGATCTTCATTGCATGACTGAGATAAAATTCTAAGATCGGGAGATATAGAATAACTTTTGAAGTGGTAAAAAGGACTAGACTTAAAGTCTTCCATGCTAATAAACTTAGATAGAGATATCGGGTTTATTGTATGCATAAGAATCATTTATGCTTAGGAGAGAAATTTGTGAATCAAGTTTCCTTGACTTATGAAATAATTGCACGTTAAGATTTATTCCCATTAATTAATCCTAAATCTCAATTGACGAAATCAATTCCCTAATTAAGAGCTTTTCCAATTGAATTTCCACCCTTTTAATTCTTGTCATTTGAATTCTTTTCATCACTAGGTTGTTATCTCTAAATAAAATTGGGTGAAAGTATTCATGGTAGTTAATCTATTTAGAAAACCAATCCAGAAGACGACGTTCGATTTTAATCACTATATTATTACTTGACCCGTACACTTGCAGTATGCAATTTGCACATCAAGTTTTTGGCGTTGTTGCCGATGATTGACATATTTAGTTAGATTAATATTGTGAAAAAATTGTTCGGTCTTAGTTTAGAGTGTATTTTATTTTTATTTTAGGTAGTTGCATTTTTTTCCTTTTTTGTTTGTTTCCATATTTGTAGTTTCCTTATTTGTTTGTTTCCTTATTTGTTTTTTTATTTTTCCTTATTTGTTTAGTTTTTCCTTGTCGGCTATTTTCCTTTTTCAGTCTTTTTTGTATTTAGTTTGCTTACCTAATTTGTTGGTGTTTCCTTTCTTAGTTTATCTTTTCCTTTTCATTATAATTGTTTCCTTTTCTATTTTCTTTCCTTAATTGTTTTCTTTCCTTTTTTGTTATTTTCTTTTTAGCTTAGGTTAGGTTGTGTATGCGAAAGGATAGAGATTTGGCCTTAGTTTCCTTTGACCCTGAGATTGAGAGAACCTATATTATACTTCGAAGGGAGAATCAAGAAAGAATTATCCAAATGGCCGATCCAAATCCACATGAGGAGCCTAAGCCCATTCGTGATTATTTTCAGCCCATGTTTCAAGCGCAACAGTCGGGGATTATCTATGCCCCGATTAATACCAATAACTTTGAGCTGAAAACTGGTCTGATCTAGATGGCTCGTGATTGTGCATTCAGAGGATCCAAATTCTCATCTAAAATCATTTCTAGATATTTGTGGGACGGTAAAATTAAATGGAGTCACTAAAGATGTCATACGCTTACGTTTATTTCCCTTTTCTTTGCAGGATAAGGCCCGAGATTTGTTGCACTCTATTCCCCCTAGAAGCATTACCACATGGGATGCTTTGGTTCAGGCATTCCTTAAAAAAAAATTTCCCTCCTGCTAAGACAGTCAACCTAAGGACCGAAATTAGGACATTCTAGCAGCAGTTTGATGAACAACTATTTGAGGCCTGGGAACATTACAAGGAGCTACTGAGGAAGTGCCCTCAGCATGGATACCCTGATTGGTTGCAAATTCAATTGTTTTAAAATGGTTTGAACCCCAATACTAAAACCAATGTTAATGCAGCTGCAGGTGGGACTCTGTTGTCCAAGACTGTGGAGAGTGCACATACTTAATTGGAGGATATGGCCACCAATAGCTACCAGTGGCCATCTGAGCGGTCTACACCTAGGAAAGTTGCACCTGGAGTTTTTGAGATTGATAATGTAAGTGCTCTACAAGTCCAGATGTCCTCCCTTGCTAATGCTTTCCATAAGTTTTCAGGTACAGGGAGCACAAAGTCCATTGAGTCAGTTGTTGCTACTACATCTTAGTCTCAGGAGGAGACCACCATGGAGCAGGTTCAGTTTGTGTCAAATTCAGCGTATAGGGGACACCATAATTCTACACCCACACACTATATCACCATAATAATAGGAACCATGAGAATTATTCTTATGCAAATGATAAAAATGTTTTGAACCCTCTTGGATTTTCCCCTCAAAATTAAGAAAATAAACAATCTCTTGATGATCTTGTTGGAGCTTTTATTGCATAATCAAGTAACAAGACCAACAAGCTAGAAGAGGCAGTGATTGCCATCAACAACACAGTGACGCGTCACAGTGCAACTATAAAGAACATTGAGACTCAGCTGGGACAATTGGTAAGTGCTGTAAACTCAATGCAGAAAGGCAAAGCACCAGCTGAGCAAGAGAGGTCCCAAATGGAGTACTGCAAAGCCATCACTGTGCACCATGTGGAGGAAGTCCAAGCAGCTGAGGAACAGGAGACTAATGAACCAAAAGGCAGTACTGGAGAAGTTGAAGAGGGTTCATCCTCAAACGAAGTTGAAAAGCTTAATCTGGAGCCCCTATCCCTTCTCCTACTGTTTTGGTCCCCAAAAAGAAGAAAAAGAAGAAGAAGAACAATCAGGTTCAGTTTGAAAAATTTATGAATGCTTTTATGAATTTAAATATTAATCTACCTTTTGCAGAAGCATTAAAACAGATGTCGCAGTACAACAAGTTCATGAAGGAATGGCTCTCCAAGAAGAAAAAGGAGAAACAAATCGACACAGTGTACCTCACCTCGACATGCAGTGCCCAATTGCAGCAGAACGTACCTGATAAACTGACTGATCCAGGGAGTTTTTCTATTCTCAGTAGTTTTGGTACTTATCTTTTAGGGCATTGTGTGATTTAGGTGCCAACATTAATATTATTTCTTTATCGTTATGTAAGAAGCTGAATATAGGTGACATTAAATCTACTCCCTTTAAACTCTAATTAGCTGATTAATCTATGGTTAGTCCATATGGAGTTATTGAAAATGTCCTGATTAAAGTAGGTAGATTTTTATCCGTGTTGACTTCTTTGTTATGGACATTAAGGAAAATCCTGTAGTATCTGTTATATTAGTGATGGTTGTCGTCAATGTGTTTGATAATTCTATATAAATCTGTCGTGGATTTTAATAAATCCAAGTATAAACTGACAAAATCAAGTAATACCTGGTGAGTCCAGGGTCGAATCCACAGGGAAGGTTATTTGCAAAGTTTTTAATAATATTTACTAACCTAAACTCAAAACGTGCGATATTATATAAAAGTATAAATGATAGAGTTGTTAAGATAAAAAGGATAAAATCTTGCAAAAGAAACTAAACATGCGACGAGAGTGAAAGGGCAATTTATAAGGAGAATAGAATCAAGGTTGTTGCGGTTGCAACCTCATGCGTCTACAAGAACCTTGTAGCGCATACTTTGAGTAATTTGATCCATTAATGCCTAAGTGAGAAAAATTCATAAGTTTCCCTTCCGGTACTCCTTATGCGTTTGGCATAAATCTATCAATTGGTTATTTGGCTAGTTCATGCTTTAGGTGTAGTTCTCTAAAACTTACAAAGGATTGCGTTAGTCACAACACAGTCTAAGCTCATGCATGCACTATCTTTTAGCGGTAGTGTTTTAATGCTACCAAGACTACATGACATGTGCAAACTTGCTCTACTTAGAGATGTCCGCATGCGTTACCTGTCAGGGATTTAGCATGCTGCTACCGCATCCGACTGGCCAAGCGGGAGTTAGTAATGGAAATAGTATCACAACTAAATAGAAAGCAATTAATGTTTCATTTAACTCAAAATATGTGCTTACAAAATATACTTGTCACCGCATGAGGTGCTTGCACTAAGCCTTGAAGAAGAATTTAGCTTATGCGAGCAAAACAAGACATTATAAGATAAAACATTACAAGCGCATGTTTGCTCCTGATCACAGTTTTCTGCGATTCCTCCGTTGTCTTCCTTCTTCTCTCCTTCGAGCAGAAATTTGAAAATGAATGAAAAAATGATTGATGTCCGATCTTTGAGTGTGTGGCTTCTATTTATAGGCGAGGGTAGATCACTTCTCCAAGTAGTTAGCAACTTGTGTTAATCATCATTAGTCAACTTGCTCAACTTTTATCCCCTTTTTCCGCCCACTTGCGTTAGTTGTTTTAGTTGTGTCAGCGCTGTCTTTTCATCATCTTATCTGTCTCTCGATCTTCTTGGGATGTGTGCCTACGCTGAGAAGAAACTTTGAAAAACAACTAAATTAGTTGCGTTAGCGCCCTATATTTTATAATTTCTCGCCGCATACATGAATATAGCTCGCCGCATGAAATCATCACATTTTCCTTTCTTTTTGCGCTAAAGTAACGTATCTTTGTTTCTTTTGGCCTTTTTTTAGTCTAAGTTTAAAGGACTAATAACTTGCTTTTTTGCAAGTTATCAATTAGGAAGACCATTTCTCGCTACTAGGCGAGTCGTTGTTGACATTGAGTGCACGGAGCTTACTGTGAGAGTCCAACATGAGAAAGAAGTATTTAAAGCTTTTGTGGACTCTAAGGATCATTCTGAGGTGCTTGTGATGGGTCATAGAAAGGGTGCAAGCAAGAGCACCCTTGGTGGATGCCATGGCATTTGATTTTCTTGATGCATACATGGTCGACACGTCGTGCTAAAGACATTAAACAAGCGCTTACGGGAGGCAACCCAAGTTAGTTTTCTTTTTGTTTATGTGTTTTATATGTTTTTGTTCTTTTTTTGTAGGGGCTCTCGTGCTCTTGTCGTTGCTAACATTCATGAGAAGGTTATCATTCCAGGGCAGTATCGTTCACCCCTTTATTTCTTTTCTTGTTCTCATACTTTCTTAGGCTTTAGTTCTTTTATACATTGAGGACAATGCATGCTTTAAGTTTGGGGGTGAAATGCTTAGTTTGTTGAGCCCTTGAGCATTTGAGTCCAGGCTATATTTTTTAGCTTATTGTGAATTTGGCATATGGTTGTTTTGAATGCTATTTTTGCATGATTATGACTTCCTAGGATAGGCTCTTGTGTCAATTTTTGAGCTTTTGATGAGTTGTAAGTATGAGTGCCCCAAAAAGGGAGACTTTCTTAAAAATTTTCTAGGAGATGTCTTGCATTAGTAGAGTATTTTTCTTATCTTAGAGTTGGATTTGAATGCTTAGGAGCGAATTATTGGGCTCATATGCTTGTTGTCACCTCCATAGGTGTAGGGATGAGCTAAAGAGTCAATTTCTTGCAAATTAGCATGTTTAATCTTGCCTAGGAGGAAAGAAAAGAATATATGCTTGTTATGCTTAAATGAAACATCATTCTTGCCTTTACATTTGAAAGAAAAAATAATGTCGGCTTGTGTACATGATTTGCAATATTTAATAATGTTTTAGGCAAAAAGAGCTACCCCTATTGTGATTAGTTAGGCCAACCAAGGGTTAAACTCGGGTTATGGGTCCCTACAATAGGTGTGTGAAAGCTAGTGCCACATATAAATGCTTGATTCAATTTTAAATTTAAAGCACCTAGGTATGGTTAAAAACAATCTAATTTGTTCTAGTGACTCGTTAGTAAATCCTTAGTGCCAGTGTAGAGGGAAGATGAGTTAAGAATCTTAAAATCCAATTCCGAGCTAGTAGAGTCTAATCTTAGTAAGTTAGATCTCTCATGTGCAAGATAATTTTTGGAAGAATTTCGATTTGTCTCCTTCATTGGGCCTTGTGTGCATGTCTCTTAATTGCTTGTTTGTTGACTTTTGAGCCTTGAGGATTGAGTTGTGTTATTATTGCATTCGTTTACAACCTATGTCTAATTTGACTAGCAAAAGCTTAAGTTTGGGGGTGTTTCATAGTGCGCATAACGAGCTTAAGTTTCTCGGTATATTTTAGTTAGTATTTGAGGATTATTTGGCCATTTTGATGCACTTTAATGTTTCTTTTGTAGGAAATGCATTGTTATGAAACTCCCAAGAGATGTATCTAACAACCTTGCTGAAAAACAAGACCTTTAGATCTCAAATCTGAAAACCCCAAAACCGATTTGAAAATCAACCCAAGGAAAGTAAAAACCGGATTACCTTGTCGATCAAATATCTCAAGGCAAGAAACTTGCTTGAGATTCGAATCACTCCACAAGCATGATTGATCAAGTCAAGCTTGAATGATTCTCAACATGCAATCTAAACTACATAGAATTGCAAAGAAACTTAGCTCTTAGGCTAAAGGAAAAGCTCAAAGGCTTATTTTACTACATTTCCAAGTCTTCCTTTTTCAAATACAACATACATGGATTTTTATAGCCTCAAAATTAAACTCTAGAGTAACCTATGGTCATTTGAAGAGTTGTAACTCTCATCCTCATTAATACTATAATGACCACTACCTAAATTGTAACCTAAAACATTGATAACAAAACTTAAAAACTGAAAATTACATAGAAACACCCTTAAATCCGAGAATTAAAAATCCCATCAACAAACTATGTCTTGTAACCTCCCAAAGTATAAATGAAGCTCTACTTGATTTAGTTTGAAGTAGCTTGAAGTATGGTTCCATCATTGATGCTTGACTTGCACTAAATGAACTTGACATGTAGTTGAGTTCCTTCAATGCTAGTTGACTTCAATTTGACTTCATTTAATGCAACGTAATTTTGAATATGTTTTTGGCATAACACAAGACATCTTGGTTCATATCATCCTCCCCTTCTTCAAGAGGATTCGTCCTCGAATCTTGTTGTGAGACATTGCTGTAAAAACATGTTAAGAAAAGAAAACACAAAGGACCTCACAACACTTTTTTATGTGCTCACACTCATGAAAATTTAGGCCACTCTTGTTTGCACTCATTTTCACAAATCACTCGGTATAAACTTGCATTCTCATCTCTCAAAATTGGAAGTGGAAAAGCCAAGGTAATTTGCAATTCTTGTAATTGAAAGCATATATCAAACAAGTTGAACCTCTACGAAGGATTCCAAATTAATATTATGAAATGAGAGAATAGATGGATAGAATGTGATATTGAAAATGAATTATATGGAGGATGGAAGACCAAATTTAAAGCCAATGGACAGACTTTAAACAAAGAAGTTACAATTCTGAAACTAATGGCTGGAAAATTCAATGAGCAGAAATGTAACTGTCCATATTTAATGCATAAAAACCAACTCTTGCTTAAATTGAATATGTAACTGATGTAATCAGCAAGTGAAAAGCCATATTAAAACACATTTGATGAATTTATATCAATGCAATTCGGATCTATAAGGCTTTGGAGGCAAAAATGAAATGAACAAAACAAGAACACACATTCTCGGGTATAGCAGTTTTTCCAGAACAGATTGCAAAAGTTCAGACGTTTCACCCTAAAAAAATTTGAATTAGAAATTCATGAAGTAGACAAAGTTGTAGCTTAAACAAAGATCTACAATATCATAGAAGACATTAAGATGAAAAGACCTACGGAAATATGAGTTTTCAGAGCGTTTAGTAAGACTACGAAACTGGACAGATTTAAAAAAATAACCAGAAAAGTAAAAAAAATAAATTCAAGAGAAACACAAAGGAAACATATATCCGATCTTGAACCTAAAGCTCTGATACCAAATGTTATGAAACTCCCAAGAGATGTATCTAACAACCTTGCTGAAAAACAAGACCTTTAGATCTCAAATCTGAAAACCCCAAAACCGATTTGAAAATCAACCCAAGGAAAGTAAAAACCGGATTACCTTGTCGATCAAATATCTCAAGGCAAGAAACTTGCTTGAGATTCGAATCACTCCACAAGCATGATTGATCAAGTCAAGCTTGAATGATTCTCAACATGCAATCTAAACTACATAGAATTGCAAAGAAACTTAGCTCTTAGGCTAAAGGAAAAGCTCAAAGGCTTATTTTACTACATTTCCAAGTCTTCCTTTTTCAAATACAACATACATGGATTTTTATAGCCTCAAAATTAAACTCTAGAGTAACCTATGGTCATTTGAAGAGTTGTAACTCTCATCCTCATTAATACTATAATGACCACTACCTAAATTGTAACCTAAAACATTGATAACAAAACTTAAAAACTGAAAATTACATAGAAACACCCTTAAATCCGAGAATTAAAGATCCCATCAACAAACTATGTCTTGTAACCTCCCAAAGTATAAATGAAGCTCTACTTGATTTAGTTTGAAGTAGCTTGAAGTATGGTTCCATCATTGATGCTTGACTTGCACTAAATGAACTTGACATGTAGTTGAGTTCCTTCAATGCTAGTTGACTTCAATTTGACTTCATTTAATGCAACGTAATTTTGAATATGTTTTTGGCATAACACAAGACATCTTGGTTCATATCATGCATTCTTGGATAAATTGGAGCAATTGGAAGTTTATCGAACGTTCATGTCCTAAAATGTTGCAAAGGAAGTAAAGAGGAATCAAAGAAGAAGTTGCGCAAAGTTGAAGACCCGAGAGGCCAGCGTTGAGACTGAAGTAAATTGGCCATTGATTGAATCATTTTGTGTTGAATCTTGCTCGAGAGAGAGGGTTCAGCTTAGATCTTGATTGCATGACTGAAGTAAAATTCTAAGATCGGGAGATTTAGAATAACTTTAGAAGTTGTAAAAAGGACTAGACTTAAGGTCTTGCATGCTAATAAACTTAGATAGGGATATCGGATTTGTTGTATGCATGAGAATCGTTTATGCTTGGGAGAGATATCTATGAACCAAGTTTCCTTGACTTATGAAATAATTTCACAATAAGATTCATTCCCATTAATTAATCCTAAATCTCATATGACGAAATCAATTCCCTAAGAGCTTTTCCAATTGAATTTCCACCCTTTTAATTCTTTTCATTTGAATTCTTTTCATCACTAGGTTGTTATCTCTAAATAAAATTGGGCGAAAGTGTTCAAGGTAGTTATTCTAATTATAAAACCAATCCAGAGGACGACATTTGATTTTAATCACTATATTATTACTTGACCCATACATTTGCGGTATGCAATTTGCACATCATTAACCGGACCTTTGATAGCACGCATAGCGAGCTGTTTTTCCCTATTCATTTTAGTTAGTCTTTGGGTATTATGTGGCCAATTTAATGCACTTTCATGTTCTTTTTGTAGGAAATTATTATTGGAGCCAAAACAGAGAAATTGGAGATTATTGGATGCTCAGGAACTAAAAAGAAGCAAAGGAAATAAAAAAGGGATGAATTTGAAGCACATCAACCCGAGAGGGCAGGAGGTGTGAAGTTGGGACAGTGTCTCGACGCTGCCTATAAAATTCCATATCTTTTAGTGGCGGCAAAGGGACAGAGTTAAGACGTTGTCCATAGCGTCTCGACGGCGTCGATAAAATTCCTATAAATACATCCTTAAGTGCTACAGATTGGGGCAGTTCAATTTGAGGGATTTTAGCCCTAATTTCGACTAGAGACCTTCTGTGGGAGCTGAAGCAAGGCCGAGTGGGAACCAAGCTTGAAGACGTGGAAATCGTGGTGGGGACGTGCCGATTTCAACGGATTCAAGAGTTTTCCTTTCTTTTCCTTACCTCTAGTTAGCTTTTATGGCTTTTTCATATTTGGCTTATATCATAACGCCATGTATGAGTAGCTAGACGTGTTTCTTAGGGATTGATGTAGTCGTTTATTTTTATGGATTAATTTTTGGGATGTTTTGTGCACTTATTATGTATGCAATTATGTTTAAATACTTTCAATTACTTGATCACTAATTGAATGATTTAAGTGTTGAATCTTGCTCGGGAGAGGGGATTTAACGTAGATTTGTTGGGTTTTATGCCTTAAAACACGTAGATAGTAAATGTAACGGTTGACCGAACATAAATAAAGTATTGTTTGATGTTTTTTCCAATAAAGAGTTATTGTCTATATTATGTGCATCTTGCCTAAATAACCCTAATCCAATAAACTAAACATCCTAGGTTGTGGGATGAGTCTTGAACTGTATGTGGAGACATACGGGGATCAATGTTCAAGAAACAGCCTGAAGGATCTATAGTATAGGATAAGGCTGGGTACCTTATCGTGGCGACACTGTGGATACGGCCCACTTTGTATTTGATACAAACGCAATGATCCAATGCATTCGTGTAGGGGACATGCGAATGGGGGTATCCTATGCAATGAGTTTGCATAAGACCGGACCGCAAAATAGTAACCGCTAGCTGTAACACCGTTAATTAGTTAGGTTTTTATTTCACTAGGATGGCCTAGGCAACTTAGTCTGAATCCTGAGTGGATTGTGGACTCTTGTTCATGAGAGATTGTCCTTTGATTTGTATGGGTGAGAGTGGACAGTACGCCGACTCAATACGCCTACCATTTTGGGGACAAGACCGAGTGGGGAGCTGGGAACATAATCACACAAGATGAAATTCACTCCTTCCCGACTTTTGAGGAAGTAGATGAGTGTTCCCTTAAGTGGTGTCTCCGGGTCTTGAACAAAGGGCCCTATCCTCTCACTGGCCTAAGAGGGGTTTCTGTTTGATGGTTGGACCACAAACAGGTTGTTCATTAGAGGAGCACTAGTACTTAAGGAGGTAGAGGTAACTCTGGGGTAAAACGGTAATTTGACCCAGCTGGAGTTACGAACACTCGTGAAGGACTAACTTGCTGTTATTGGTCTATATCCGTGGAAATAGAATTATGTATGCAGTGAGAAGAGTGCAACTGTGGGTCTTTAGTGGAGTGAACCCACAGTTAACGAAAATGGATTAATTGGTTAATGAGTTTAGCTGATTAAATCTCATATCATTGGAGCTTCTGATCTGCAGGTCCATTAGGTCCCACTGGTAGCTCGTAAAGAGACTTGAGACAATTAAGTATGAATTGTAAATTGAAAGTGTTCAATTTATTTAGGGGAATCATATAATGTATATTGATACACTATAATATAAAGTTTATGAAACTTTATAATATAATTTTGAATTAATTTCAAAATTAAATCTTGAGAGAAAATATTTGAAAGAGTTCAAATAATTAATATGAATTGGATTCATATTAATATAAATAATTGAATAAAATCTCTAAGATTAAATATATGATATTTAATTGGATAATTAATTAATTTTGGAATTAATTAATTATTTATTAAAATTAGATATGAATAAGATAATAGATTTGATCTTATTCATGAACTTTTCCTATAAGGAAAATGTCTTGGCCTTTCCCTGGGGTGGGGTTAAAGACATCTCATTCATTCTCCTACTCTAAGAGAATTCCCCTGAAGCCTCCCTCTAGACTCCCACCAGTCTCCTGCCTCTAGAAGTCTCAGAGTCATACCGGTGTAGCCATAGTGGTGGTGTTCGCAATAGTTCGTGATTATTTCACAAGCAGTTGGTGAATTTAATCTGAGTCGTCAACGAGAGTAAGTAACTTGTTACTATATAAATTAGATTTAGATCTAATATTTTTGTATGCTTAGCCTTAATATAAATCTAGAATAGTTCTAAGTTTATTGCCAATGTATTGGTATTTTAGATTAAACAAAATTAACTACAAATCGGTCCCAATCACGCTTCCGCTTTACGGAATTATGGAATTTCAATCCCTTTACACTTTACTAAATTGCATAGCTAAAGTAAAATTCTAAGATCGGGAGATTTAGAATAGTTTTAAAAGTTGTTAAAAGAACTAAAAGCCTTGCATGTTAATGAACTTAGATAGGGATATCAAGTTAATTATATGCATGAGAATCAATTATGATCCGGAGAGATAGTTGTGATTTACGATTCTTAGACTTATAAAATAATTGCACGTTACAATTCATTCCCTTTAATTAATCCTAATCTAAATTGAAGAAATCAATTTCCTAAGAGTTCTTTCAATTGAATATCAACCCTTTAATTTGCATTGCCTTTGATTTCAAGATTTCACTACTTTTTTATCCTTAAATAAAATTGAGCAAAAGTATTCGCGGTACTTAGTTTAACTAGAAAACCAATCTAGAGGACGACATTCGATTTAACAACCACTATATTATTACTTGACCCGTACACTTGCGGTGAGCAAATTGCGCATCAAGTTTTTGGCACCGTTGCAGGGGATTGACATATTTAGTTAAATTAATATTGTGGAAAAATTGTTTGGTCTTAATTTAGGGTGTATTTTCATTTTATTTTTAGGTTGATTACATTTTTTTTTCCTTATTTGTCTTCTTTCCATATTTATTTTTTCCTTTTTTGTTATTTTCCATATTTGAGATTTCCTATTTTAGTGTTTTTCTTATTTGTGTGATTTTTCTTTTTTTGTTAGTTTCTTTATTTGTCCTTGATTTTTCTTTCCTTTTTAGTTAGATTCCTTATTAGTTTTTGTTTTCCTTATCTAGAATATATTTTCCTTATTTAGTTTAGTTGTTTCCTTTTCTATTTTTTTCCTGATTTGTTTTCTTTCCTTTTCTTTTATTTTCTTTTTTAGGTTAGTTTAGTTTGTGTATGCGAAGGGATAGAGATTTGGCCTTAGTACCTTTGGACCTCGAGATAGAGAGAACTATTCATAGGCTTCGAAGGGAGACTAGAGAGCATATCCAAATGGCCGATCCAAATCTACCTTAGGAGCCTAAGCCCATTATAGATTATTTTTAGCCTGTGTTTCAAAGGAAACAGTCGGGGTTTGTCTATGCCCCAATTAATGCCAACAACTTTAAGCTGAAAATCGGTCTCCTACAAATGGCTCGTGATTGTGCATACAGAGGATCGTCCACCGAGGACCTAAACTCTCATCTAAAATCCTTTTTAGACATTTGTGGGACAATAAAAATAAATGGAGTTACCGAGGATGCCATTCGCTTACGCTTGTTTCCTTTTTCTTTGCAGGTAAAGCACGAGATTGGTTGCAGTCTATTCCATCTAGAAGCATTACCACCTGGGATGCTTTAGTCCAAGCCTTTTTAAAGAAAATTTTCCCTCCTGTGAAGACGGTCAAGCTGAGGACCAAGATTAGAACGTTCCAGCAGCTGTTTGATGAGCAGCTGTTCGAGGCATGGGAGCGTTACAAAGAGTTGTTGAGGAAGTGCCCCCAGCATGGATATCCTGATTGGTTGCAAATTCAACTCTTTTATAACGGTTTAAATCCAAGTACTAAGACTATTGTTGATGCAGCTGCAGGTGGGACTCTATTGTCCAAGACCGTGGAGAATGCACGTACCTTACTGGAGGATATGGCCACCAACAGCTATTAGTGGCCATCTAAGCGATCTACTCCAAAGAAGGTTGCAGTTGGGGTGTTCGAGATCAATAATGTAAGTGCACTACAAGCCCAGATGTCTACCCTTGCTAATGCTCTCTTGAAGTTTTCAGATACAGGGAGTGCACAGTCTATTGAGTCAGCTGCTGCTATTGCATATCAGTCTCAGGAGGAGACCATGGAACAGGTTCAGTATGTTGCAAATTCTAATTTTAGGGGATATAATAATTCTACACCTACATTATTACCCTAACAATAGGAACCATGAAAACTTCTCTTATGTTAAAAATAAGAATGTCTTAAATCCCCCTGGTTTTACCCCTCAATAGCAAGAAAATACACAACCTCTTGAGGAACTTGTTAAAGCTTTTATTGTAGAGTCTAGTAACAGGTCAAATAAGCTTGAGGAGGTCGTTATTGCAATTAACACCACGGTGACTGGCCACAGTGCAACCATAAAAAACATCGAGACTCAACTGGGACAGTTGGTAAGTGTTGTAAACAACATGCAAAAAGGTAAGGCCCCAACTGAGTAGAAGAGACCTAATATGGAGTACTGTAAGGCCATCACTGTGCACCGGAGGAGGAGATTGAAGAAACTGAGGAGCCTGAGAGTGAAGAGTATGACACCCCAACTAGAGAAGCTGAGGAGGACATATCCTCAGACGAAGATGAAAAGCTTAAACCTGAACCCCCTATCCCTTCTCCCACAGTGTTGGTCCTCAAAGAGAAGAAAAAGAAGAAAAAGAACAATCAGGTTAAATTTGAAAAATGGGAAAAATAAACTTTTAGTCCCTAAGGTTTGGGTTAGGTTTCATTTTGGTCCCGGAGTTTTCAAACTCAACAATTTAGTCCCTGAGGTTTGATTTTAGTTGCATTTTAGTCCCTCCATCAATTTTTCCGTTAAAAACTAACGGTTTACTGACGTGGCACCTATTTTTTTATTAACAATTTATTTTTTAAATTCTTAAAAATAAAATAATTAAAAAATATATATTTTTTTTAATTTTCATTTTCTTTCTTCTTTTCCCCCCACCTTTCTTCTTTTTCTCAACCCAACTATCATCATCTTCGTCCTCTCAACCACCATCCTTCTTCTTTAACTCCGGCGGCCAGCGACCGGTGACCGCCACCGGCGACACTATTTTTTTTTTTTCCTCCTCCTCCTCTTCTCTTCTTCTTCTCTCTTCTCCCACTTTTTTCTTCTTCTTGTTTTTTTTTTTAATAAAACAGAGGAATCCCTCCCTCCTCCCTCCCTCCTCTGTTTTATTAAAAAAAACAAGAAGAAGAATAAAGTGGGAGAAAAGAGAAGAAAAATAGAAGAGGAGAAGGAAAAAAAATGGTGTCGCCGCCGGCCGCCGGAGTTAAAGAAGAAGGATGGTGGTTGAGAAGAAGAAGATGATGATAGTTGGGTTGAGAAGAAGAAGAAATGAGGGGGAAAAAGAAGAGGGAAAATGAAAATTAAAAAAAAAATATATATTTTTAAAATATTTTATTTTTAAAATTTTAAAAATAAAATTTTTAATAAAAAAATAGGTGCCACATCAGCAAACCGTTAGTTTTAACGGAAAAATGGATGGAGGGACTAAAATGGAACTAAAATCAAACCTGAGGGACTAAATTGTTGAGTTTGAAAACTCAGAGACCAAAATGAAACCTAACCCAAACCTCAGGGACTAAAAGTGTATTTTTCCCTTGAAAATTTTATGAATGCTTTTATGAATCTTAACATCAATATACCTTTTACAGCAGCATTAGAGATGCCCCAGTACAATAGATTCATGAAGGAATGGCTTGCAAAAAAGAAGAAGGAAAAGAAGGTAGACACGGTGTATCTCGCCTCGACATGCAGTGCCCGAGTACAGCAGAAGGTACCTGAGAAATTAACAGCTCCAGGGAGTTTTTCTGTTCCTTGTAGTTTTGGTACTTATTCTTTTAGAGCATTGTGTGACTTAGGTGTTAGCAATAATATTATTTCTTTATCCTTATGTATGAAATTAGATATAGGTGAGATTGAATCTACTCTTGTTAGGCTCCAATTGGCTAACCAGTCTGTGGTTAGATCATGTGGAATTGTAGAAAATGTTTTAACCAAGGTAGGTAGATTTTTCCTCCCTATTGATTTATATGTCATAGATATGATGGAAAATCCTTCAATACCTATCATTCTAGGGAGACCATTTCTCGCTACTGGGCGAGTTATTATTGACATTGAGCGTAGGGAGCTCACTATTAGAGTCCAACACGAAAAGGAAGTATTCAAAGCTTTTGTGGACTCGAAAGATCGTTCAGAGGCGCTCGTGATAGGTTACATGAAAGGTGCAAGCAAGAGCACCTCTGGTGGATTCACTGAAAAGCAACCTCCATGATGCATACACGGCCAACGCGTCGAGCTAAAGACATTAAACAAGCGCTTATGGGAGGCAACCCAAGTAAGTTTCTTTTTGTTTTATACTTTTGATTTGCTTTTTGTTTTTATTTTGTAGGTCTTTTGATCCCGTGGCTCTTATCTATGCTAGCATCAATGAGAAGGTCATCATCATTCCAGGGCAGTAACCCCTTCCAATCTTTTCTTGTTCTCATGCTTATCTAGGCTTTAGTTTTCTATACATTGAGAACAATGCATGTTTTAAGTTTGGGGGTGGAATGCTTTGCTGGTTCGAGCTATATTTTTTGAGCATATTGTTGAATTTGGCATATGGTTGTTTTTGGATGCTATTTTTGCATGATTATGATTTCCTATGATAGGTTTTCTTGTCAATCTTTAAGCTTTTGATGAGTTGTAAGCATGAGTGCCCCAAAAGGGAGACTTTTTAAAAATTTTCTAGGAGATGTCTTGCATTAGTAGAGTATTTTCCTTGGTTTAGAATTGGACCCGAATGCTTAGGAGCGAATTATTAGGTTCATATGCTTGTTGTCACCTCGATAGGTGTAGGGAGGAGCTAAAGAGTTAATTTTTTTGCAAATTAGCATGTTTAATCTTGCCTAGGAGGAAAGATAAGAATATATGTTTATCATGCTCATAAAGAAAAATCATTCTTGTTTTTACATTTGAAAGGAAAATAATGTCGACTTGTGTACACAATATGCAATGGATAATAATGTTTTAGCCAAAAAAAGCTACCTCTGTTGTGATTAGTTAGGCCAACCAAGGGTTAAACTCGGGTTATGAGTCCCTACAATAGGTGTGTGAAAGCTAGTGCCACTTTTAATTGCTTAATTCAATTTTAACTTAAAGCACCTAGGTATGGATAAAAACAAACTAATTTGTTCCATTGGCTCATTATTAAATTCTTAGTGCCAGTGTAGAGGGAAGATGAGTTGAGAGTTTAATAATCCAATCCCGAGCTAGTAGAGTTTAATCTAATTAAGTTGGATCTCTCTTGTGCAAGTTAATTTTGGAAAAAAATTTATTTGTCTCCTTCATTGGGCCTTATGTGCATGTCTCTTAATTGCTTAGGCCCCGTTTGATAACCATTTCAGTTTTTTGTTTTTGGTTTTTCTGTTTTTGGTTTTTGGTTTTTGGTTTTTGGTTTTTTGTTTTTTAAAAACAAAAACCATATATGTTTCATAACTGTTTTTTGTTTTCTGTTTTTAAAAAACAGAAAACAAACCTTGTTTGATAATTGTTTTTGGTTTTCAGTTTTTCAAAAATTATAAAGATAAAAAGATGTTTTAGAGAGAGAAAAATGTGTAGAGACGTTGAAACAAAATACAGAGACACAAATATAAATGTTTTCGTGAGAAAATATTTTTTTTAAAAAAAAGATGAGAGGAAAGTTCAACATAGAAAATTTAGAGAGGTGAAAGAAAATGTTTAGAGAGAGAATATTAGTTAGACTCGAGAAAAGATATTAGTTAGAGAAAAAATAGGAAAAAAGTTAGATTAGCGATAAATTTTAGATTAAAATATTAAAGAAAAAGAGAAAATTTAGAGAAATAGTAAGGTTAAGAGTAAAAGATATGCTAAAGAAATAACGATAAATTAGAAAAATAAAGCAAAGTTGTAGCGATAGAAAATTTTGGAGATTTTTTTTTCAAAAGAAAAATTAGAATATGTTTATTAAGGAGAGAAAAGTTATTGATAAGTTTTTAGAAATAGATAAGTTATAGAGAAAAAAAGTTTTGAGAGAGAAAATTAAATTTTATTGAGAGACAAACGTTTTAGAGAGAAAAAAAATAGAAAAAGGAATTTGTTGGAGAGATAGGTAAAAGAGGAGAAAAATAAGTATTAGAAGAAAAATGAGTTTTTGAAAAACAGAAATCTGTTTTTAAAAACTACTTTTTTTGGTTTTTGAAATTTGCTTATAATTTCAATAACGTTTTTAAAAAACAGAAAACAGAAAACAGAAATGGTTATCAAACACCCCTATTTTTTAAAAATGAAAAACAAAAACAGAAAACAGAAAACGAAATGGTTATCAAACGACCCCTTAATTATTGACTT
Source organism: Luffa aegyptiaca (assembly GCA_017139565.1). NCBI lineage: Eukaryota > Viridiplantae > Streptophyta > Magnoliopsida > Cucurbitales > Cucurbitaceae > Luffa > Luffa aegyptiaca. The sequence goes on along the minus strand of CM029402.1, from coordinate 32,315,064 downwards.
GTTAACCTTGAGGAATGAGTTATGTTTGTTGCATCTATTTATCAACCTATGCTTAATTTTTAGTTTGCTCAGGGACTAGCAAAAGCTTAAGTTTGGGGGTGTTTGATAGCGCGCATAGCGAGCTATTTTTCCCTGTTCATTTTAGTTAGTCTTTGGGTATTATGTGGCCAATTTAATGCACATTCATGTTCTTTTTTGTAGGAAATGATTATTGGATGCTCAAGAACTAAAAAGAAGCAAAGGAAATAAAAAAAAAGGGATGAATTTGTAGCACATCAACCCGAGAGGGCAGTAGGCGTGAAGTTGGGACAGCGTCGAGACGCTGCCAATAAAATTCCATATCTGTTAGTGGCGACAAAGGGACAGCGTCGAGTCGTTGTCGATAAAATTCCTATAAATACATCCTTAAGTGCTAAGGATTGGGAGAGTTCAATTTGAGGGATTTTAGCCCTAATTTCGACTAGAGACCTTCGGTGGGAGCTGAAGCAAGGCCAAAGAGTGGGAACCAAGCTTGAAGACGTGAAGATCGTGACGGGGACGTGCCGGTTTCAACGGATTCAAGAGTTTTCCTTTCTTTTCCTTACCTCTAGTTAGCTTTTATGGCTTTTTCATATCTAGCTTATATCGTAACGCCATGTATAGACGTGTTTCATAGAGATGGATGTAGTCGTTTATGTTTATGGATTAATTTTTGGGATGTTTTGTGCACTTATTTTATGTATGCAATTATGTTTAAATGTTTTCAATTACTTGATCACTAATTGAATGATTTAAGTGTTGAATCTTGCTCGGGAGAGGGGATTTAACGTAGATTTTACTAAATTGCGTAGCTAAAGTAAAATTCTAAGATCGGGAGATTTAGAATAGCTTTAGAAGTTGTTAAAAGAACTAAAAGCCTTGCATGTTAATGAACTTAGATAGGGATATCAAGTTAATTATATGCATGGGAATCAATTATGCTCGGGAGAGATAGTTGTGATTTACGGTTCTTAGAATTATAAAATAATTGGACGTTGCAATTCATTCCTTTAATTAATCCTAATCTAAATTGACGAAATCAATTCCCTAAGAATTCTTTCAATTGAATATCGACCCTTTAATTTGCATTGCCTTTGATTTCAATATTTCACTACTTTTTTATCCTTAAATAAAATTAAGCAAGAGTATTCACGATACTTAGTTTAACTAGAAAACCAATCTAGAGGATGACATTTGATTTAACAATCACTATATCATTACTTGACCCGTACACTTGCGGTGAGCAAATTGCGCATCAACCTTTAATTGCTTTATCAACTAGCCAATTAGGATTAATTAAACACTCAATTCATAAGTCTCATGTCGCTCTCCTCCTATTATCATGCATTTAAATAAAGAATCTCCTGTCGGTTTCCTCTTTATTTACTAAGCGTGGCATTACGACCCTTCATTATCAACTCAAACATCTATTTTTTTTAATCTCGTGTCACTCATGTAAATAAACATTAGTCATGCATTAAGTTCTAGTATAAGCTTCTCTCCATCGAGTTTCCACTCAGAAAACAAATCATTTAAGCATCGATCGGGTGATTAAAAGCATTGAACACAAAATGCACAAATGAATACGAATGTGAATTAAGCCAAATCAACTAATTAATTAAACAAAGGTCCAACTAATTACATCAAACCCATAGAATTTAGGAATTAACTACTCATAATCACTAAACATCCAATCATTTCTAATTACACCTAATCTAGAAACTAAAAGTAAAGGAAAGGGGAAGAAAAATGCTCAAACTAATGGCGATCTCCTCATTCTTGTGGCAATCTCCATCAATCCTGAGCTCCAATATCTTCAATAACGCTCTCAATCTTCTCCCAAAACCCCCAATTTTAGTGTTGAATCAAGATTAGGGTAAAACCGCTCGAATTGGTGAAAACTGCTCTATTTATAGATGCCCAGCAGCCGTAGTGTCTAGATGTTCCAGGGCAGCATCTAGACACTCTTCCTTGCTACCCACGCAGTGTAGCATCTAGACGCTACCCTCTTAGATTGACACATCATGTATGACGTTTAGACGCCATTTTGAGTGTCTAAACGCTCTCCTCTTGGCCTTTTTGGCTTGATATTCAATTTTTCTCTTCTTTAATCTTCAAAAAGAACCAAAAGCCTCCAAATTCATCCAAAATCTCTAAAAAAAACTCTGGTTTTTCTCCGTTATCTCGGTTTCTACAAATTAAGCATAAAAATACATTGAAGCACATAATTTAAACACAAAACTAGCTAAAATGAATAGGAAATAAATAGCATATTTTTGCATGCTATCAGTCTTCTCTGACCTATCCCCTCCAAGATACAATAACCCAACTGAAACATTGTGTAGGTCAAACCACTCTATACTAAGAGGTTGAGTTCAAAGCTCCACAACAAATAACACCCTTCTTTTGGATAATTGCTCTTAAAAGAGAAAATGAGAGAAATATGAGCAAGTAGAAAGAAGAGAAGATAGAAATTATTGTGTGTTGAAAGTGTTTGGTGTGAGAGGTATTTATAGGATTCTCTAGATCTAGAAATTTAATACACAACGAAAGTAACCAAAAATGTTAAAATTAAAACTCTCCCACCAAATATGTTTTTCTCTTTTAAATGAGTGAAAAGCCTCCAAAATTAATTTCTAAAGAGAAACTCCTACTTAAATATTAAAATGTTACCACATGTATTTTTCGCGATTTGTTTAGTTGTAATTTAATTAGTTTTTAAGCATTTGAAATATTGTTTTCAAATTCAAATATTTTTATAATTTTTTCTTTTGGAGCATCTAGTTTGCGAAGGACATTTTGGAATATAAAAAATATCTACTTCTCTAGAGTTCATGGACAAATTTACAATTTATGACATTTTTTAGGAAAAAATACACTTTTGGTCCCTGAGGTTTAGGTTAAGTTACACTTTGGTCCCTGAGTTTTAAAACTCAACAAAATTACTCTTGAGGTTTGAAATAAGGAGCAATTTGGTTCCTGCCATCCATTTTGTTGTTAAATACTAACGGATTGATGACGTGGCCATATTTTTTAATTAAAAAAATCTTTTTTTAATTTTAAAATAAAAATAATTAAAAGCAATAAAATATTATTATTTTTTATTATTATATTATTATATTAATTATTTTTCAATCTCTCTCTTCTTCCCCTCTTCTTCATCCTCTTCCCTCTCCCCTCAACCTCTTCCTTCTTCTTCTTCAAATCTCCGACGGCCGGCCACCACTCGCCGCCGCCGACCGGCCACCGACGACTGTTCTTTTCTTCTTCTCTCTTACCCCATTTTTCTTCTTTTCTTTTTTTTTTTTTTTAAATATACAAGAAGGAGGAGGGAGACCTCCCTCCTCTATTTAAAAAAAAAAACGAAAAGAAGAAAAGTGGGAGAAGAGAAAAGAAGAGGAGGAAAGAAAAAAAAAAAAAAAGTTCCGGCGACCGGCCGCCGCCGCCAAGTGTGTTGGTGGGTGGGTTGAAGAAGAAGAGAGAGGTTGAAGAACAAGAAGAAAGAATAGAAGAAATAAGGGAAGAAGGAGAGAGAAAGAAATAAAAATGAAAAAATAATAATATTTTATTGTTTTTGTTTATTTTTATTTTAAAATAAAAAAAAAAATTTTTAATTAAAAAAATATGGTCACGTAAGCAGTCTGTTAGTATTTAACTGTAAACTGGACTGCAGGAACCAAATTGCTTCTTATCTCAAACCTCAGGAGTAATTTTGTTGAGTTTTAAAACTCAGGGGTAACTTAACCCAAACCTGTATTTTCCCCCATTTTTTACCATGAACCAATTTTGCCCATCAATTTTGTCATTTGCCTAAATTTCCTAGATTTTAGGGCCATAGAATGCGTTGCGTATGGCACTTCTTCTTTTTTCTTTTTTCTTTTTTGGTATTTTATTTCTTATTAAAATGTAACATTTTAAGAATTTGACTGCAAAATAGTCTTTGATAAGGCCACCGTTGTTTGGTTAAGTTATAGTTTTTTTTTTTTTTTTTTTTTTTTTTTTTTTTTGAGAAAGGTTAAGCTATAGTTCTATTTAGTAATCTTAGGGACTGTTTGGAGCGCTGAATTGGTTATAATATCTGGTGGTTATAATAATCTGGGGATTATAATAGTCTGGGGGTTATAATAATCTGTGTTTGGGGTGCAGATTATTATAGTCTGGGATAAAATAATCTGTGTTTGGGGTGCAGATTATTTTAGTCTGGGATAAAATAATCTGTGTTTGGGATGCAGATATGTTTAACATGAGATTCTGAATCAAATATTCAAGTTGACTATTTTTTTCCTGACTTTTTTTTTTTCCTCATACAACTTTGTATGTCAAATATTATATTTTGCAAATATCAATAAAAAATTGTTTGGATTCAGTTGTAAAAAAAATAAAGTATTGGGTATACGGGTTAAATAATGTGTTTAACTTAAAAGAAGACAAAAATAACCTAAGGTAAGAGCTGATTTTCTTTGTTTTAGGGTCATGATTTTTCACAAAAGAAGTCATTTTATGATTTCATATTGGAAAACCATATTTGTTTCATTCCTGTATTTTCAACGTAAAAATGGTAAATGCTTATGTACAAAGAAATTATATAATAAAACTCTATATTTAATAAAACTTCACATTTATATATGTAGAAAGGCAACTGAGAAACTGGTAAGTGTTTCTAACATGGAATGACCAACTGAGAAACTGGTAAGTGTTTCTAACATGGAATGACCAAAAATCGCTTTTTTCTTTTTCTTTTTTCCTTCTTTTTCATTTCTTCCTCCATCTTTATCTTCTTCCTCCATCTCCATCATCTTCATCTTATTCCTCCATTTCCATCTTCATCTTCATCATCTTCTTCCTCCATTTCCATCATCATCTCCATCTTCTTCCTCAACCTCAAACTCCATCTTCATCATTTTCTTCTTCCTCTAACCCTAATGCCGACAACGTTTTCAACGACTTTTCCGGCGGTTGCCGACAAATTTTTCGACGACCAAATTTTTTTTCCTCGTTTTCTTTCTTTTCTTCTTTTTTTTTTCTTTATTTTCATTTTTTATATTTTTCAAAATGAAAATGAGAAGAAATCTGTAAAAAAAGGGAAAAAAATCGGTTGCCGGAAAAGTCGTCGGCGATAGCCGGAAAAGTCATCGGAAAAGTCGCCGGAAACTTCGCCGGCCGACGGCGACCGGCGGTCGTCGGAAAAGTCAAGGAATCGCATGGAGGAAGAGAGGAGAGAGTTACTGTAGAAAATAGATAGAATAATCGGGTGGGTTGAATGATGGTTACTGTAGAGAATGGATAAAATAATCGGGAGTAAAAATAACCCACCTCACCATTTATTTTTGTTGATGTCCCAAACACTGAATAGGTTATAATAAAGGGGGCTATTATAACCTATTCAGTGCCCCAAACAGCTCCTTAGTCAAGAAATTAGTCATACCATTGCTATTTTATATTAAATTTATTTTCTTAAAAGAAAAACATGTATACTGAGTCGAAAATTTTGAAAATATACGTTGTAGGCTTAGAGAATTTTCCTATCTTCTTTAAATTGCTGAATTGAAAATTCAAAGCATCTGCCAACTAAGAGCAAAGGAAGTGTTAGAGAAAATATATATATTCTGAAACTCCAAAGGACATTACAAATGTCTATACAAAAGGAAATAAGATCCGAAAGAGATAAAAATTGGAAGAAGAAATAAAATTCTCTCTGACAAAACTTGAAAGCCGCTGGGACCTTCCTCAATGATGGTCGTTAATGTGGAAAACTTTGAATATCTTCGGCGTGGTACGAGAGCTGCTGGTGCCTTTTCAACCCAATTTTGCATTCTATTCGCCATTTCTATTTTCAGAGTGAGAAACAAGAGAACTTTGTTGTTTTTTTTTTTTTTTTTTTGTAATTTTGTAGGGCCTTAGAGAGATTAATTAGAGCTGAAAGAGCAGAAGCTAAAATTTTGTATATATAATGTAAACCTGGGTTAAAGATAGGGAGTTTAATTTGGTTGCGAAGGTTCAAAATGAAGGGTGAACAACGAGAGATACATTTTAAGAAATGGAAGAAATAGTTGGCTGTTTCGAATAATTTGTAAGAATAGTAATGGTTTCAAAAAATAAAAATCAAAGTTCGTTTGACAAACTGTTGATAAATTAGGTCCGATAACCATTTGGTTTTTGAAAATTATGTTTGTTTTCTCCTAAATTTCCTATCATGTCTTTCATCTTAGTTAAGGTTGCATTTGAATTCCTAATCAAATTTTAAAAACAAAAACAAGTTTTTGAAAACTACTTTTTTTTTCTAAAATTAGACTTGGTTTTTGAAAACAAGGTAGAAGATTGATACTAAAACCAAGAAACTTATGGATGGAAGTATGTGTGTATAAGCTTAATTTTCAAAAACAAAAAACCAAAAACCAAATAGTTATCAAACGGAGCCTTAATTTTATGTTTACAGGTTTAAAATTGTGCTTAAGAAATAGGAAGTATGTAGGATGATTTGTGAATGCTATTATATCGTACATATCCATTAAAGATGTCATATTCACATACTCATAATTCTAGAAGAATATAGTTAAATGAAAAAACAAAAAACAAAACAAAAAGAAACGATGATCACAATACATCCAATCGATTCATTTTTATTCTAAGTAAAAATCTTTGCATTGAAAATCGTTACATACAAGTCTTTTTAGAGACAACTTGCACTACTACAAAATTATTTGAATTTCCTGACGCCATGGGCAAAGCGCGAATAAAAGGAAGGGTTGAAAGAAAATGTAATAAATGGCTAGAGATACGTTTTTGGTGGAAAAAAATGGAAATTTCCGTATTTGCAAAGATTGTTGGCATTTTTTCAATGTTATAAATATATGACTTTGATTAACTGTCATTGCTATAAGAATAATTTTTTTATTACATTCTTTTATTTAATTAGGACTGAAAATTATCGTGTCTCCTTCAATTCACTCGTGAGTATACAATTTCTTCCCCTCGCTTCTTTCATCTTTGCTCCAACGTAGTCAACATGAGCATAGTTCAACTGACATAAAGTTGTACTAAGGATCGAGAGGTCTATGGTTCGAATCTCCTACCCCACATTTTGTCAAAAAAAAAAAAAATCTTTGCTCCGTCGTTTCTTCACCTTTTTTCAACCTCCCTCGAGCCATCGTCTCCCTCACACCCCTCAATCACCATCTCCTTGGTCTTTCAGTCCCTGTGATTGCTTCAATTGCTTCACCAGCAGCATCTCACACCCTTGAATCACCATCTCCCTCCAGCGTTTCTATCTCTGCAATTGCTTCATTAGCGTCACTCTAATTTCTTCATCTCGCCGGCGTCATTGCCTATTCCTTCATCTTTCCAATGTCACTGCGATTCCTTCATCCAGTAGCTGTTGAAGTTACATAATTGCAATTACACAGAGTCTCTTCATATGGTATTTGATCTAAGGTTATGTAGGTATTGCTTATTTTCAACAAGCTCTCATTCCCTTATAGAGGTTTGTAGAAAGTACTTGATTTTTATATGCCTTTTTTTGCTTTTCAGTTCTTCATTCACTAATATATTATCCTTTTGCAGTAATCTTAGTAAGAAATTTTGGAACTACGTTCCACATGCGAAGTTTGAAGACCTTGTTGCTACCGAACCTCCACAATTAAACGAGGTAGTTTTTTCAGTTCCTCTATTGTATGTTTCTAAATTGGTATGTGCTTGTATTTTTGTGGATCTTTTTCTATTAATTATATTCCATTCGGAAAATTATAGGACCCATTTCTTTTACTTGTCGTGTTTCGAAGTTAAATATGTTTAATTTTTTTCGTGCACTACCACAACTTTTATGACCAATTAAGAGATTTTGATTATCATCTAGCAAGCTATAGCGTTCATCTGGTTGTTGTAAGTTTAGTCTCACTTGTTTTCCGTTGAGTTGTGTTTTGTAACTTTGTTACCTTGTTGCATTTAGTTGTTTTAAAAAAAGTTTAATTGTTTAGGATGATAAATTTAGTCTCACTTAGTTTCCATTCAAAAGCGTCAATTCTTTGATGGGTTGTTTGTGATCCAAATTCGAAAACTTGTTGGGCCTTCGTTGGTGGCACTTTGATACCAATTAATGTAGAACCTCAAAGAAACTTCTCTATTCAATTTGCAACTAGCTAAAACAACTTGTGAATACACATATTTTAGTCTCACTTGTTTTCCATTAAGTTGGGTGTTTTAGGTTTGTTACCTTGTTGCCTTTACTTGTTTTAACAAGTTTAGTTGTTTAGGATGATAAGTTAAGTTGTTTCATTCAAAAGTTTTGATGATTTGAGATAGTTTCCAAAAAAAAAAAAAAAGGTTCGAAGTTATTTACTGTGTGGAGTTAAATAATTTGTGTTTGGGATGTTGAATAGTGTAGTATGGATTAAGGAAACTTGTATTTGGGGCACAAAGTTATTTAGTCTAGATTTGTGAAGTCTATGTTTAGGATGCAAGTTGTTTAATATAGAGTTATGAACTTGTGTTTATGCTGATTTTTTTTCTACATTTTTGTTGTACTATATAATTAAAGCTATATTAGATATCAATTTTTCAAATTTTAAATAATAAGTATACGTTCCCATCAAAGCAAATATTTTTCATTTCCATGCTCATCTAAAGGAACTTTCTTCGAGATTATCCTAATAGAATATCCTTGTCTTTCATTAATTATATTGTTTTTTTTATATAATATACAGTTTATTAAAGACATTTGTTCTAATGACACGTTTGTGTATATATATATATATATTAGTTAAAAAATTAATTGCATAGCAATGTCAGATATTTGATGTAAAACCTAATAGCTAAGGCTCGTTTGATAACTATTTCGTTTTTTGGTTTTTGGTTTTTTGAAAATTAAGCATATAAACACTACTTTCATCCGCGACTTTCTTTGTTTTGTTATCTGTACAACCCTCCCATGTTTTCAAAAACCAAGTCAAAATTTGAAAACAAAAAAAAGTAGTTTTCAAAAACTTGTTTTTGTTTTTGAATTTTGGCTAAGATCTCAAATGTCTACTTAACAAAAATGAAAACCATGACAAGGAAATTGTGAGAAAACAAACATAATTTTCAAAAACCAAAAACCAAAAACCAAAAACCAAAAACCAAATGGTTATCAAACGAGGTCTTAGCTAATAGAAGTTTAGTATTTTATGGTTAAACTTAGGGTATGTTTGGTTTAACTTTTCAAGTGTTTAATTTTGGAAAAAAAAACATTTTGAAAAAAAGCTCTAGTATTTGGTAACCACAAAAAATGATTTATTAGAAAATGAGATGGAAAAAATAAACCACTTTTAGATAAACACTTAAAAGCAAATTTTCTTAAAAGAATTTTTAAATATATAATAACTTGTGTGCAAAAACACTTACGAGGAAAATGTCACCAAACATATGAGTGTTTAAATTTTAAACAATTTTAATACAAAACGTTTTTTAAAAAATGAATTCTTGAAAAACATTTAAACTAAATGATATTCCAAACAGACCCTTAGTATCTATTTGAAGGACAATTTGCATACCGCAGGTGTACGGGTCAAGTAATAATATAGTGTTTTTGTGATTAAACGAGTGTCGTCCTTTGGATTGGTTTTTTAGCAAATTAAGTACTGTGAATAATCTTGTCCAATTTTATTTAGGGAGCAAAACTTAATGCAAAATATAAATTTAAAGAAAAAAAAACATAAAATAAAAGTAGAGACTCAAATGGAAAGACTCTTAGGGAATTGATTTCATTATTTGAGATTGAGGATTGATTAATTGGAATGAATTTATCGTGCAATTATTTTACAAGCCAAGGAAACTTTTATCACAATTATCTCTCCCGAGCATAATTGATTCTCATGCAAACAATAAACCCAATATCCCTATCTAAGTTTATTAGCATGCAAGACATTATTTGGTTTAGTCTTTGTTATACTTCTAAAGGCAATCTAAATTCCGTCACAAATTTAGAAACTCAACTTTAGTCATACAATTAAATAAGTGAGTCTAAGCCAAGATTCAACCCTCAAATCATCCAATTAGTGATCAAGTAATTGAAAACATTAAACAAAATTGCATGAATAAAATAAAAACACATTCCTACCAAAAATCAATCCAACAAACTAAATAACTACATCCATCCCTAAGACAAAAAACTAGCAATTCATAGTCTTGCAACTACAAGCACTCATTGAAAGAAAAACCATAAAAACAACAAGAGGTAAGGGAAAGATAAGGAAAACTCTTGAATCCGTTGAAACCGACACGTCCCCGTCACGATCTCCACGTCTTCAAGCTTGGTTCCCACTTCTTGGCCTTGCTTCAGCTCCCACAGAAGGTCTCTGGTTGAAATTAGGGCTAAAATCTAACCAAATGGACTCCCCCAATCCGTAGCAAAAAGTGAGGAATATATAGGAAAATTGTCTGTAGCACAGCGTCGCGACGCTGTCCCTGCTACCGCCAAAAACAGAAAAGGAAAATAAGCGTCGAGAAGCCCAGAAAGCAGCGTCGAGACGCTAGCTCTTGGGTTTGATTCAAACTTAAGCCTCCAACTTTGATTCTTTTTTTCTTCTTTGGCCTCTTTTAGTGTCCCGAACACCCAGTTGACTTCGATTTCTCCAATTAAGCTCCAATAATCAATTCCTACAAATAAACATTAAAGTGCATAAATTTTTCCAATTTACTCTCAAAGACTAACTAAAATACATACGGAACAATAGCTTGCTATGCTCGCTATCACTATTGTAACTCCATCTTTTATGGATGGTTTGTTTGTCGTCAATAAAATGTCGATGTTGATGGATAATTCTAGAAAAAGTATTAAACAAAATTAGTAAATAAATATTTTATACCATTTTTAAATATGTTAAAATACTTACTTTTAACACTCTTTAAGTACAAAGAGTTTGCTCGCACGAATATGTCGCCGCCGTTGTTTTGTGGTCGACTAGAGCTTGTCACTTGCGTTGAGCTGCCGCCACGCCTGCCCATGGGTTTGTTACACGCCGGAGTCTCTTGTGCATTGCTAGAAGTCGATCGGAAGAGAGGCGTTGCAGCAATGATGTTGGTTCCGATAGAAGTAGGCGATATGAATTTTTTATTATTTTTATTTATGTGCAGGCCTGTTATGCATCACTGTCGGAGTCCATTCCAGAATTTCTTGCCCACCGACGAATCTTGAGTCTCTATAAGTATGGGTGTAAGCCGAGGAAGTAGACGAAATTCACAAGGATCCCCCAAATAAGTGGGTCTCTTTGGAGCTTTTGAGTGCTTCTTCGTTGTTGAGAAGTAAAGAAATAGCCCATGTCATTATTACTATTGTAGTATCGAATCCACCCAACATCACATTCAAGCATGTAGCTTTGATGATTGTAGCAGCATTGTAACTGAATTGTTCTCCATTATTATTTTTAATGGAGGAAATCATCACGTCCATGAAGCCACATTCTTCTATCTCCACATCACTGCAATTTCTTCTCTCCCAATGTTCTTGGAAGTATATATTGAAATGCTTGGTCTATTACTTTTGTCATCTTGTTTATGGCCTTCTCATGTCCTCTTTTTTTTTTTTTTTAACTTGATCTTCTGTAACATTTTTTTTTTCTTTTACTAGCTTTGTTGCCTTTTTTTTTTGCTAATTACTTTCCTTTCTTTATAGGATTTGGAATTAACAAGTTCGTTTGACGATCTCCTTGGATACAACATCAATCTTTGTCCATCACTTGAAAGGTATATACATATTCAAACTTTTTTTTTGGCCAATTTTTGAATATGCATATATATTCCATTGGTGTCTTTATTGGATGTGTATATATGAACTGCTTTGATTGTGCCATAGATTTTCTTATCTCCTACTTTTTTTTTTTTACATATATTATTGCAATTTTCTTCTTTCTTGCTTGAATGTGTAAGCTTCGTGCAACAGTCGTCATCAAATTCACTTGCGGTGATTTCACCACCTGTCTAGATGACTGTAGTTTCCTGCAGGGGTGGTTATCACGGTCGTCATCAACTTCACTTGCAGTGATTTCACCACCTGTCTAGACCAGTCACTTTGATGACTGTAGTTTCCTGCAGGGGTGGTCACCACGGTCGTCATCAAATTCACTTGCAGTGATTTCACCACCTGTCTAGACCAGTCACTTTGATGACTGTAGTTTCCTGCAAGGATGGTCACCACGGTCGTCACCAACTTCACTTGTAGTGATTTCACCACCTGTCTAGACCAGTCACTTTGATGACGGTAGTTTCCTGCAGGGGTGGTCACCACGGTCGTCATCAACTTCACTTGCAGTGATTTCACCACCTGTCTAGACCAGTCACTTTGATGACTGTAGTTTCCTGCAGGGGTGGTCACCACGGTCGTCATCAACTTCACTTGTAGTGATTTCACCACCTGTCTAGACCAGTCACTTTGATGACTGTAGTTTCCTGCAGGGGTGGTCACCACGGTCATCATCAAATTCACTTGTAGTGATTTCACCACCTGTCTAGACCAGTCACTTTGATGACTGTAGTTTCCTGCAGGGGTGGTCACCACGGTCGTCATCAACTTCACTTGCAGTGATTTCACCACCTGTCTAGACCAGTCACTTTGATGACTTTAGTTTCCTGCAGGGGTGGTCACCAGATTTGCCTACAGCGACGCATGCCTGCCAGACCAGTCCCTATTTTTTTGGGTAATCTGAGTAGCATTTGAAGATGAAGTGAAGTTGTTAACCGTCAACTTTTGAAGAAGAAGTGAGACTGCCAACCGTCAACTTTTGAAGATGAAGCGAAAGTCGTCAACCGTCAACTTTTGAAAAAGAAGTGAACTTGTCAATCGTCAACTTTTGACTTGAGGTAAAATTCTATCCAATTTTAGCTTGCAATCTTAGGTTGATTTTTGGTTTGACAAGATTTGGATTGAGAATAATCTGAGTTGACTGAATAACATATATGTATATATTAACAAGCGAATGTTAATCAAAAGACTTGAATGGTCTATTGGTTTAATAGCCAAGTTAGATACTTTTAAGGTCATGAGTTCAAAACTCAAAACTGTCAATACCAATTTGTAAGATACATATTTCCAAACTTAACGAACTTAAGATGAGTGGAACACCGAACTTGAGGCGAGCGAGACATCGAATTTTGAGGAATGCTTCTTTTATTCATCCAACTCGTAGCTTGACATTCATAACGATGAACAACTTTAATTTGTTGTGTTGCCCCCAGTAGTGATTAGTTTCTTCAATTTATATTGTCGTGCTTCAATATTTGTTGCACTTTCTTTTTTTTATTTGCAGAGACTGAACTTAAAGTTTTCTTTAAGCTGCCTACGTACCCTTTGAAGAAAAGGGATCAAGTCATAACGTAGTTCAAAATTTTTTGCATTCACCTTTTAAGCTCGTGTGGGCTAGGAGCATCATGCAGTTTAGGCTCTTGCGATAAGGAGCTTTTACATTTAAAAGCTCTTATCTTTATCATGGTCTTCATCAGATCCTTCATTTGCAGGATTGGTCAAGATAATGAGATTTGGCTTCACCTTCAAGGAACCAGCTTCTGTATTTATGAGAACAGAGAACTTCCTTTTCATACGTGACAGGACAATACTTTGAAGCTTCTTGTCACAGCTTACTTCATCGAACAATTTCACCTTTAAGTTATCCATCTTTCTTTGAGGTTGATCGTCTGCTACTTTGAGGCGATCAAAGACAAATGTTGAAGACTGACTTTTCCTCAATGTGGAGACACTCAGCCTTTGGAAAGCTGAAGGTCGAGTGGAGGTGGACGCCGAACATTGATTTTCTTCTTTTGATGCGGCCATACTCATTCTTTGGAATACCGAAGGACGAGTAGTTGAAGGCTTGATGCGATCGAAAATAGAAGTCCTTTGTTCACCGTTCTTGGAATTGTCAACTTTTTCTACGTCGATGCAGTAGGAAGTTGCAAAGTTTTCTTTTTCCTTTTTGTGGAAAGTTTTGGAGAAGGATTTATTCAACATCACCAGTTGTTGAGGTTGAGAAAACTTTTTACTTCTCTTCCTCTTGGGTTGAAGTTTCTTAGGATCCTTCTTTCTTTGATGTTTACTCTTTCCTTTGATTGTAGCAAGATTTGATTGAGCTATTTCATCAAGGTCGAGCTCAATTTTTTCTTCCTTAGCTAGCTTTAGAATTAAGTTCTTTAGGACGAAGCATCTTTCCACTGAATGACCAATAACTCGATGATACTTGCAATACTTGGGATAATCGACTTTCTCAATCTCTTCCAGTCGCTTACACTTAGGAATCTCTATTAGTTGTGCTTCTAGTAGTTGTTCCAACATGTCAGAAATGTCAGAATCAGGGAAGGGATATATTTTCTTCTGTCTTTCCTTTAAGGTTAAGCGACGTGTTCCATTTTCATGTCGCTTTTCTTTTGAAGATGACTTGAGAAGAATTGTGTTTACAGCCATAGATTCTTCTATAATCTCTTCGTCGTTCTTTTCCTCTATCTTCAAGTTAGGAAGTAGAAGGTCTTGGTTTTCTTGACTAGCAATACTTAGCTCCATATCGTGGGCGTGAGTTGCTAGTTCTTCAAAGGTGCGAGGCTTGATACCTTGAAGGATGTAAAGAAGTTCCCAATGCATGCCTTGAATGCACATCTCAACAGCAGAGAGTTCAGTGAGGCGATCTTTGCAATCTAGACTCCTGGCTCTCCAACGATTTATGTAGTTAACAACGAGTTCACCTTTTCGTTGTTTAGTGTTGGTGAGTTCGAACATGCTAACGGTTCGTCTAGTGCTGTAGAAGCGATTCAAAAACTCTCTTTCGAGTTCCTCCCAACTGTCTATTGACTCAGGTTCTAGATCAGTGTACCAGTCAAAAGCATTTCCTTTAAATGTTCGAATGAACTGCTTGACTAGTAGTGAAAGGATTTGGAATTCCCCAATTCCGTTAAAGCGGAAGCGTAATTGGGACCGATTCGTAGTTAATTTTGTTTATCCAAAAATACTATTGCATTGGTTAAAACATAGAACAAATTTTATAGAAACTTAAGGTTAAGCATACAAAATTTAGATCTAAATCTATAATAAAGAAAAGAGAAGCAAACCTCCGTTGACGACTCTGAATACTTCAACGGATGATTCTTGATTGTTCTGCAACAACGAAGAACACCACCATTTGATCTTCCCCGCTATAACTCTGAGATTAGGAACGTAGTTGTGGGACTACCTAATCTTGAATGGGAAAAACTCTAGAGAGAAAATTCTCCCTAAAGTTCATGAGTTGAGAGAATATGAGAGGGAGGCTAGAGAGAATGCAAGAGTGCATTCTTGTGGCCTTATGTTGTTGTACTTAAACCCTAGGTTTAGTGTTCTATTTATAGGAGAAAGGCCATGAATAAAATATTCATTTAAAATCAATTATTTCCATAATTGATTTAATCTTTTCCATAATTAATCAATTCCATAACCAACCAATTCCATGACCAATCAATTCCATAATTGATTAATCTTTTCCATAAATGATTGATCACTTCCATAAGTGATTAAATCATTTCCATAAATGATTAATTACTTCCATAAGTGATTAATCATTTTCATAATTGATTAATTTCCAATTAATTAATTCTTTAATTAATTAATCACCAATTAAATATCATATATTTAATTTCAGACCTTCTATTAGTTAATTAATTAATTACCCAATTAAATATCATATATTTAATTTGAGACCTTCAATTAATTAATTCTATAATATGAATCAAATTCATATTAAAATTTGAACTCCTTCAAATTCTCTTATATCCTATAAATTTAATATGAATCAAATTCATATTAATATTTGAACTTCTTCAAATATTTATTTCTCTCATAGACTATAGTTTAATTAAATCTCATTTAATTTAAACTAAATTGAATAATTAATTAATTCATAATTAATTAATTTATCTTCTAATTAAATACCATATATTTAATTAGACATATATTTGAACTCTTTCAAATATATCAATCTCTCAATATAATAAAGTTTAATCTAAAATTAAACTTTATATTTTAATGCATCACTATACATTATATTAATTTGTATCTCGTACAATTAACTTAATTCCCAATATGAATTTGAACTATTCAAATTCTCTCAAGATATATTTGTTCCTAATTACTCTTTACGAGCTAGCAGGGGGACCTAATGGACCTACAGATCAGAAGCTCCAATGATATGAGGTTAATAGATTAAACTCATTAATCAGGTTAACCAATATTCATTAACTGTGGGTCATTCCACTAAAGACCCACAGCTGAACTCTTCTCACTGTAGAACATTTCTGTGTCCATGGATGTAGACCTATGCCGATAAGTCAATCCTTCACGAGTGTTCGTAATCACAGCTGGGTCAAATTACCGTTTTACCCTTGTGTTACATCTGTCTCCTTAAGTACCAGCGCTCCTCTAATGAACAACCTGTTTATGGTCCAACCATTAAACAGAAAGTCCCTCTCGGGCCAGTGAGAGGGCGGGATCCCTTTGTTCAAGTCCCGGAGTCACCACTTAAGAGAACACTCATCTACTTCTCCTAGATGTGGGAAGGAGTGAATTCCTTCTTGTGTTGTCATGTCCCCAGCCTCCCACTCGGTCTTGTCCCCAAAAAGGAAGGCATATTGAGTCGGCGTATTGGCCACTCTCACCCATGCTAATCAAAGGACAATCCCTCATGAGAAGGAGTTCATGACACACTCAGGATTAAGACTGAGTTACCTAGGTCATCGTATTGAAACAGTAACCTAACTAGTTAACGGTGTTACATCTAGTGGTTTACTATTTTGTGGTCCGGTCTTATGCAAACTCATTGCATAGGATACCCCCGCTCGCATGTCTCCTACATGGATGCCTTGGATTAATACGTCTGTATCGAATACAAAGCGGGCCGTATCACATAGTGTTACCAGGATAAGGTACCCAGCCTTATCCTTGTACTATAGACCTTTTAGGTTGTTACTTGAACACCAATCCCCGTATGTCCCCACATACTAGTTCAAGTCACATGTAAACAACCTTGGATCTTAGTTTATTGGATTTGGGTCAAATTGTGCAATATTTAACAATAACACTTTATTGTAGAAACTCAATAACACTTTATTGAAACAAGTATACAATTTGTTTACATTTACTATCTACGAGTTTTAGGGCATAAAACCCAACAAACTCCCATTTGAACTAAAACTCTAGTTTAGTGGGATGTACAATAATCTATACAGCAGTGGGTGTATAAATACATGTATACTAAAACAAAATTAATCTACGAGTTTGCCAATGTATTGGTATTTTGTTGAACAAAATTAATTTACGAACGGTCCAATTGCTTCCGCTATAACGGAATTGGGAATTCCAATCTTTCAATTGGTATCAGAGCCGATCATAGATTTAATTTCGTTTCTCTAAAATTAGCATTGGTTCAATGGTGGGTATTTTAATTTCATATATGTGATATTGTTTTAATTTACAAAATTGATTATTTAGGCATATTTGTTGGCATTAGATTTATACTTTTGATTAGATCAATTGTAAATGCCAAAAAGGAAAATATTTGAAGACCAAGATATGTCTTGGATTTAAATTATTGTAATTTAAATTGCTTTCAATTTCTTAGGATATACCAAATATGCCGGTCAATTTTGGTACTTTTAATTTAATTATGCATGTGATGTATGTATTAAATTAATTGATTGTTGCATAAAGTATGTCATTTAGCTTAAAATCCCACCATAGGTTAAGCATATTCGTGCATAGTTATTATTATAAATGTTATAATGTATGAAATATGTATGAATTTTATTTTCATGAGTATTTAATATAAATTGTTAAGATTAAATGGATGAAAATTGAGAAGCATTGAGCATGAAATTACTTTAGTAAATAATATAAAGAGTTATATTTATGAAAGTAATTTATATGCTTATTTATTTTCATGAGCAATTAATATAAAGTGTTATGTTAATGTATGAAAATGTGAATGCTTATTTTAATTTTCTTGGGTAATTAATTTAAGAGTTAGATTAATTGAAGAAAATTAATTTGCATCGAGCATGAAATTACTTTAGTTTAAAAATATAAAAAGTTATATTTATGAAAGTAATTTATATGCTTATTTATTTTCATGAGCTATTAATATAAAGTGTTATGTTAATGTATGAAAATTTTCTTGGGTAATTAATTTAAGAGTTAGATTAATTAAAGAAAATTAATTTGCATTGAGCATGAAATTACTTTAGTTTAAAAAATATAAGAGTTATATTTATATTAGTAATTTACATGCTTAATTTTCATGAGCTATTAATATAAGTGTTATGTTAATGTATGAAAATGGTAATGCTTAATTTTAATTTTCTTGTATAATTAATTTAAGAGTTAGGTTAATTAAAAGGAAATTAAATTGCATTGAGCATGACATTACCTTAGATTAATATAATTGTTATATTTTTGGTATGTCATGTATGCTAATGTATGGTTTTATAAATTAATTAGAATTTGATTGTTAATTTATTCACCATAGTAGCATGTTATAGCGTTAATTCATTAAAATTTATAATAGTTATAAAATTAATGAATAGAAACCGTTAACCTATAACAAAGAATTGCATGCAAACATAGGATCTTAGGATAAATGAATTAATTTTAAAATGTTTAAAATTAATTAGATCTAAGATCACATTTCTAATAGGATTAGAATTATTCTTACTTAGAATTAAAATTAGTTTTAATTGACTAAGTAGGAAAAACATTGCTATGATTATAAGGGAACTCCACCGGTAAAGTTCTGTCTAAGGTTGGGGGTATTTAAGTTGACGGTTTACGGAACACCTCCTACCTGGGAACTGACCCGGAATACCGGAGTTGAATTAATCATAGTTAAATGTTAGCATGCAAGGTCACTAGGTTTGTTAAAAGTATTTAATACACCTAGATCTTTAGAGTAAAGACCTTACATTACTGTGGTTATAAGGGAACTCTCTCGGTAAAGTTCTGTCTAAGGCTGGGGGTACTTAAGATGACGGTTTACGGAACACCTCCTACCTGGGAACTGATCCGAACCTTGAGTTGAATTAACCATAGTAATGTTGACTTGCAAAGTTGGGTTTATTAAAAGAAGTTTAATTCACCTAAAACATTGCGGTTGAATCCTTTCCATAATTGTTATAATAGGATCCGACTTAGATAGATTGACTTAGCCGAATTTTATCTAAGTTAAACAACCCTAAATTAACCTTAGGACATTTTCATTGGGAGGAAAATTACAAAACGAGATTTAAATCAAGTTTTGCTCCTACGTCCCTATATTCACAACGTGAGGTTCATGCTCGGCTTCGAGTCGCCTTAGGAGCGGCCTCCCTTCGGAAAGTGTTTGCATGAATCAATAACAAGGTGAATAGGAAAAATGTCTAGAGTAAGTGGGAGCGGGACACGTGTCAACGTATCCTTCGGTCTCTGCCCCTAGTTCGCACCGTGAGAGTCCTATGATCCGCCTGCAGGTTGTCCTAGCGCAACCATCCCTTCGGAGGGCCTGATCATAGGATTCGGAACACCGTGAACTCCTGAATAGGATAGGAACTCTTAGGCTAATTACCAACAGTTGTCTTTCCCTTCGGTAGCCTGTTGGTGCGTGCCTCTGAGATCTGAAAGTGCGAGGGTTACACTTACGGGGATGAGTTAAATGTGTTAACTAATCCTTGACCGAACAACGGTAACTAAACGCTAACGGAATATGAGTTATTCTGGTGTTAGAATTTGGTTGAGATTGTCTCAATTCAGAGGAGGAGTAGCTGACCACCCTTCGGTGGCTGTTGTTCTAAACCTTTGAAGTATCGTTGCAAAAACTAAATCAATAGTTTTATAGGGTTTCTTTGATTGCTTATTTGTTTTTGCAGAATTTGATTGGATTATTTGTGATGGGTTAGTGCAAATAATAATGCAAGTAATTTGTTACTTCAGCAATTATATAATAATTTTTTGTGTATTATCTTACGTCATTTTATAAATAACGGTAATACAACAAGCTTAAACGACAAATTGTGGTAAATAAGTCTAGGATTATTCTTAACTGAGGAATGTCCTCATGCCCCATACGTTTAATTCATTAAGAATTGTTCTTGGTGAATATGACATAGAACCCTGCTTAGCAAAAGAGAACTTTCTCAAGACCGTAATTTTCATTTACTTGTCTTAAAAACGTGATTAGTGAAGAATAGTGATTCTCTCCGAATACTTGATTCAGGGGCCACAAATCATGTGTGTTCTTCTTTTAAAGGAATAAGTTCCTGGCAACAACATGCTGCTTGTGTAATGACTCTCAAAGTTAGAATTAGAGAGGTTATTTTGGCTATAGCAGTGGGGAACATTAAGTTATTTTTCTCAGTGGGAGAAAATACATATTATTAGATAATGTGTATGTAATTCCTAAGATCAAAAGAAATTTGATTTCTGTGTCTTATTTGCTGGAACAATGTTACTCTTTACCTTTCTCTGCTAACGCAGTTTTGTTTCAAGAAAGGGAGTTGACATTTGTTTAGTTTTACTGGAAAGTAACCTAAATGTTTTAAGACTAATCACGAGTAAAGCAGTCATGAATACTGGGTTGTTTAAGGCTGCTACTACTCAATGTGAAAAGAGGCAAAAGATTTCTCTTAAAGGAAAATACTTTTCTTTGGTTCTAAGGTAGATCATATTAATCTCAATTTGATTGAGAAATTGGTCAAGAGTGAACTTCTAAGCGAGTTAGAAGATGACTCTCTACTACATTGTAAGTCATGCCTTGTGGGCAATATGACTGATAGATCTTTTACTGGAAAAGATCTAAGAGCCAAAGAGCCCTTGGAGCTTGTACATTTGGATCCTTGTGGTTCAATATGTTAAAGCAAAAGGAGGGCATGAATAATTCATCTCTTTTGGATGGTTATTCAAAGGTATGAGTATCTTTACCTAATGCAACTTAAGAATGAAGCTCTTGAGATATTTGAAGGGGCTTAGGACTGAAGTTGAAAACTTGTTAGGTGAGATGATAAAAACACTTTGATCTGATCAAAGAGTTGAGTATAGGGATTTGAGATTCCAGGACTATTTGATAGTACAGGGGATCACACCCTAAATCTCATTTAGGAGAAATAGAACCCTATTGGATATGGTTGATTCCATGTTGAGCTATGCTCAATTGTCTGGCTCGTTTTGGGGTCATGCAGTGTTGACTGCATTGCATACTGCAGTAGGCAAACCCAAAGGAAACGAGAAGTGGAGACTTCTTCAATTCACAAGAGAATAAAGAATTTGTATCGACAAATGCTAAATTTTAAAAAAGAAGTCCACATCAAAAATCATAAACCACAGAGTACAGTCGGTTTAAGTAAGTTAACTAATGAAGCTACAGTAACATCTACAAGAGTTGTTGATGAGGTTGGTTGTTCAACAAAAGTTGTTGATGGACTAGTGCATCTGGTCAGACACATTCATCTCAATAATTGAGAGTGCCTCGATGTAGTGGGAGGGTTGTTTTATAACCTGAACGTTACATGGGCTTGATTGAAGCCTAGGTCATCATACCTGATGATGACATAGAGGATTCATTATCTTTTAGAAAGAAAATGAATGATGTTGACAACGATCAGAGGATTAAAGCCATGAACCTAGAAATGAAGTCTTTGTATTTCACTTCCATCTGGGATCTTGTAGATTTGCTTGATGGGTAACACCTATTAGTTACAAGTGGATTTACAAGAGGAAACGAGACATTCATGTCTTAACCAGAAGGGTTCATACAACAAGATCAAAAGCAAAAGGGTTTGCAAGCTTAAGTGATCCATTCATGGATTGACCTAAGCATTTTGATCTTGAAATATAAGATTTGATATAGTGACCAGATCTTTTGGCTTTAATCAGAACATTGATGAGTTTTGTGTTTACAAGTGATCATCAATAGTTCAGTAGCTTACTTAGTGTTGTATATGATTGATATCCTAATCATTGGGAATGATGTAGGTTATCTTACTGACTAGTAAAAGGAGCTAGCAGCTCAATTCCAAATGAAAATTTGGGAGAAGTTGAGTTTGTTCTTGGGATCCAAATTGTTAGGAACCGTAAGAACAAAAAGCTAGCCTTGTCTCAAGTGTCTTATATCTACAAAATGTTAGTTAGATATAAGATTCAAAATTCCAATAAGGGTTCGCTACCTTTCAGACATGGAAATATTTTGTCTAAGAAACTATTTCCTAAGACACCTCAAGAGATTGAGGACATGAGACGAATGCCCAATGCAATAGGGATTGTCAGTATCAATCTAATCCAAGATTTGATCACTGGAAAACCGTTAAGAATATCCTCAAGTATCTAAAGAGAAAGAGGAACTATATGCTCGTGTATGGGACTAAGGATTTGATCCTTACATGATACACTGACACGGATTTTAAGACTGATAAGGATTTTAGGAAATATACATCAGTATCCATGGTCAATCTTTACGAAGGAGCTATAGTATGACATAGTTACAGTCTTGACCGTATAGGCCGAAAACATAGCTGCTTGTGAAATAGCGATAGAGACTGTATGGCTTAGGAAGTTCTTGATTGATTTGGAATGTGTTCCAAATGTGAACTTGCCCATCACACTTTATAGTGATATAGTGGTGTTGTGGCAAATTCAAAAGAACATCGCAACCTAAGACAAGCAGACACATTAAATTGAATGAAATATTGCTGATTCATTTACAAAGACTCTCTCGGCTAAAGTGTTTGAGGGTCATCTAGAAGGTCTAGATCTACGAGATATGTACAAAGGTGTAATCTAGGGCAAGTGGGAGAAATGTAATGGGTATAGTGATACCATTATGTAATGGGTATAGTGATGCCCTAGTTTATTGTATTTGTACATTGTATATGTACGAGTTTTAGGGCATAAAACCCAACAAGTAGGTCCCCTCGAGTACCAGCTTTCTCGCATGTCTCAACGAAGTGGGCAATATGTTGTTTAGGATTGCCCTTTCCATCAAACTACTGAAACTTTGGTGGCTGATACCCGATTGGCATTCTCAAGTTATCAATCCTCTTAGTATAAGGTTTGGAATACAAGAGGTCCACCGTACTGAGCTCTGATACAGTTTGTGATCATATCTTGGAGCTGTTGAATGGATAGTGAAGCGATCGAAGCAGAACACTGTGGTTGATCATCTTGCATTATAGACTTTCCTTTGTCGTAATCTTTTACGACTTGGGTTTGACTTAATTCAGCGATATGTTGGTTCTCAATTTGAATCTTTAGGTGCTCAATTTGAGAATCTTTTTCTTCAATCGTCTTTATGAAGGTGTTGATGTGCTCCTGCATCTCAACCATTCTTTCTTCCATAGTTCTTGTCTCAGTCATCATGACAGTCACTACGTCAAAATCAGGTTCAAACAAAGGGTTATACTTAACAAGAAACTTGTCATTAGCATATGCCCCCTGCAAGGTTGTTTCTTGGCCTGCAACGATAGAAATTTTATCTTCTTGCAACGTCAGTTCATTGAAGCAACAATGGGCAATAGAACCGATGTAAGACTTGTTCATGGCAGGGACCATTGAGGAAGTCTTGAACGACATGTTTACACTTGTGTTTTGAGATAAGAGAGAGAGATGAGAGGTAGAGATGGTCCCACTGGGCGTGCCAATTTGTTCACACGTAACTTCGAAGATGGAGACACGTGGAATAAACAATATATTTGTATTGATATAATATGCGTGTGAGTGTACAATCTCTAACTTTAATCCTCTGATTCTCTCTCTTGTGTGTGAATGTGTTTCACTCGAGGGCTGTAGCGCTTGTTCTCGAGTCTGAAGCTTCAATTGACTCTTGGAGCTTTTGAAGTCTTGGAGTCTTGAAGAGTCTTTGGTCTTCAAGAAGTCTTAGGGTCTTGAAGTCTTGAAGAGTCTTTAGTCTTCAACAAGTCTTGGAGTCTTGAAGTCTTGAAGCCTTGGAGTCTTGAAATCTTGAAGAGTCTTTAGTCTTCAAGGATTGTTGAAGTCTTCTAGTCTTGAAGTCTTGAAGAGTCTTTGGTCTTCAAGGATTGTTGAAGTCTTCTAGTCTTGAAGGGTCTTCAGTCTTGAAGAGTCTTTAGTCTTCAACAAGTCTTGGAGTCTTGAAGTCTTGAATCCTTGGAGTCTTGAAATCTTGAAGAGTCTTTAGTCTTCAAGGATTGTTGAAGTCTTCTAGTCTTGAAGTCTTGAAGAGTCTTTGGTCTTCAAGGATTGTTGAAGTCTTCTAGTCTTGAAGGGTCTTCAGTCTTCGAGAAGTTTTAGGGTCTTAAAGTCTTGAAGTCTTGAAGAGTCTTTGGTCTTCAAGGATTGTTGAAGTCTTCTAGTCTTGAAGGGTCTTCAGTCTTCGAGAAGTTTTAGGGCCTTGAAGTCTTGAAGAGTCTTTGGTCTTCAAGGATTGTTGAAGTCTTCTAGTCTTGAAGGGTCTTCAGTCTTCAAGAAGTCTTGGTGGAGTTTCTCTGAATTCTCTGACTCTGGCTGAGAGCTTCCAACTTCTCCTCTGAATCTCAATCCCCCAAAATGAATGGTGGCCTCCTCTATTTATAGAGTTTGATGGACCTCATATGGGCTTGGGCTTGTGCCCAACCTTTGGGCTTTAATCCAAACCATTTTTAATAAAGTTGGATTATTTTAATTTAACCCAATTTCTTCAATGATCTCGGGTTACATTAGTCTCGGGTCCAATTGCCACGTGGCATAATTTGATTGGACTCGGCTTATGTCATCTGATGGATCAATAATAAACAAGTGGCATTGTTTGATTTGCCGAATTTTAATGTCTATTAATTTAATTTAGGGACACATGTAAATTTGTAATTGGTCCCAAATTTATTTCATCATTAATTCAAATTAATGACGTGGCAATTTGTGATTGGCCGAAATTTCTCATTCAACACCACCGTCATCCACTCCTTTTTTCTCTTTTTTTTTCTCTTTTCTTTCTTCTCTTCTTCTCTTCTTCTTCCTTCTCCTTCCCTCTTTCTTCTCTTTCCCTATTTCCTCTTTTCTCCCTTTCTTCCCTTTCCCTATTTCCTTCTTTCTCCCTTTCTTCCAACACTAAAAAAAATATATTGGAAGGAGAAAATTTAGAAAATTTCCCCTTCGATTCAATCTAAAAAAAAGGATAACCCCTTTCGTTTCAAATTTGGGTTGGAACGAAACCCAAATTTGAATCAAAGGGGATTTCCTCTTCGATTCATTCTTTTTTTTAATGGGTGGGAAAGAACGGAGAAAGGAGAAGGGGAAAGGGAAAGGGAAAAAGAAAAGGAAGAAGAAAAAAAGGAAAAAAAGAGAGTGTGATGGCAAATGGTAATGACGATGAGTGACAACAAGCGGCAACTCTAGTGGTTTGTGGTGGTGGTTCGATGGAGGAGGAGGAAGAAGAAGATGAAGAAAGAGAAATGAAGAAAAAAATATATTTTTTAATAATTTAATATATTTTTATTTTAAAATATTTAAAAATAACTTTTTAATAAAAAAAATTGTGTGTCACGTCAGCATCTCGTTAGTAATCAATGGAAAATTAGATGGAGGGACCAAGAGTGTAATGATAGCATCAAATGCTTGTATGTTTGTTTCCACCTATTCTGCTTATCTTCGTTGAATTCCTTGTGCAAAATGCTTTCAAATGAGTATAATATCTGTGTAGATCTATGACGGAGGTTTGGAGACAATTCAAAGTTAAAATGAGCTAAAATGGAGGAGAAATGATCAAAGTATCCCCGAGCCAACGCTGGTCAACGTTGCACTGAAGGTCATAGTGGAGAGCGTCTCGACTTTAAGTTCCTTCTTACTCAACGCTACAATCGATGGTGCTCAACGCTGGAAGACAAAATGGTTAGTGTTTCGACAATACTATTTGTACATACTCAACGCTGCAAATTGATCGTCTCAATGCTGTAGTACAGAATGAACAGCATCGAGACACTGTGTTGCGGCGTCAAGACGCTATGTTGTAATTCAATTTGGTTTCTTAAGAAACCAATATATTGTGTCAAACAAGATTACATAAACTATTTCTATAAAACAACCCTAGATTAAGCATGCTACTATTCTAACAATTTAGAATTATAGGGAACCTACTTGTTGAAGACCGATCCACAACAAGTCCTTTCCCTCGAGCAAGAGATCACAATCTCAGCAATTCAGCAAGTCTCTGTTGGCTTTTTGGCCCTTAATCTCAAATTAATTAATATTAATTAATTAATTAATCAATGTTTTGATGATAACAAATCCAATTTTTTAATTACTGAAAATTTTAGTGTTTTAATGTGCCTGTAGCGTAGAGCTCGGAACAACGATTCCAACGCCTCTTGAATCACTCAAATCGGAGCTAAAACGAAGAAGTTATAGCCGCAACAAGTTTTAACGAAAAATACCTGTGCTGATGACCTGGCGGCTGAGTCAGCATCAACGGACCAATCCGACGGCAACATGTGGAAGGCTAGAAAGTGTGACACATGGAGCTTTTTGATATATATATATATATATATATATATATATATATATTATATAAATAATTTTTGTTTTAAAAAAAAAAAATTTACCATGTGTCAAACGGTTAGTTTAAAAAAAATAAATAAATAAAAAATCAGTTGCATTAAATGCTGACGATGGAAAGTGGTTTTTGAAATATATATACTTTTATTTTCCATTTTACCATTACACACTTTCACATATATCATATATATATATATTATTATTATTATTATTATTTGTTTTTAAACTTGTTTTTACCGTTGGAGAGAAAATTTTCAATCTTAAAATTTTTATTTTATTATTATTAATATTATTTATTAATATTATTACTTTTATTTCCTTTAATCTCCACCCTTGGTTTTTCTTTAACTTGAATCCAATGGTCCAAATTAAGTTCAATTTTAAATTTCTTTCAACTTCATCTCCTTCCTATTTATACCACCATCTTTCATAAGATTAAAACAACAATTCCTCCCTCTAAATTCTCTCCAATTTCTACATGTTTTTTCTCTCCAATTCTTCAATGTTACTTTAAATTTATTGTGAGAATTTTATTTTGAGAGATTCTTGAGCTATTCAATTTTATTTTTTCTTAGCCATTTGAGGGCATTATTTTGTAAGAATTTTTCTTACAAATTTGTGAGCGAAAATTTGTATATCCACTCTTTGAGAGAGTTTGTAATCTTGTTCTTGAAATTTCCAAATCTTGTAAGGGTTGCTCTTGAGACCGAAAAAGGAGCTGTTGTAACGGTTTGATCCTAAACCGTGGAAAGGATCGGGTTTGTTCTTGCTCCCGGAAAAAGAACATTGTACCGGTTGGACTCTAAGCCGTTGAAAGAGTCGTGTTCTTCAATCGAATACCCAAGAGGAGCTTGGGGAGTGGAGTAGGCCGTTTTCCGAACCACTATAAATTTTCGGTGTTATTTTCTCTAACCCTCTACTATTTAATTTTTGCAATTAATGTTCTTTATTATAAATTGCATGAAATTAATTGCTAATATTTGTTCTTCGTGCTTATGGACAATATTTACATTTGAATTATTCATGGTGTTTGAAATATATTTCTAATTTGTTGATCAATTTGTGTTAAAATTAATTATTTGTAAAAAGTTCACTTATTTGTTTAAATTGCGCCCACCATAGTAAAAAGTTTATAAAATTTCATTAAAACCCTATTCACCCCCCTCTAGGGTTGTCATACCGATCCAACAATTGGTATCAGAGCAGGTTGCTCTTCTTGAAATATTTTTTTTGATAAAATATAATTAAATAAATCAAATTTAATTTAATTAATAATCAAATAAATCATATTTAATTAATTACATCCGATGTTTAATTCCATATGATTCATCCCTCTCATAATATAAGGTGCTAATTTAATTTAATTTTTTTTTTGAAAGAAACTGAATCAATTCATTAAACCTCACAAGAACACGGACGAGTACAATGACACTGAGGACAAACACTCACCGAAACATGCTCCTGTGTGACATTACTTAACCAAAGCATAGACTTACGTTGAGCTAAAGCATGCTTCACAAGAGTATCAGCCCTCACATTACTGTCTCTAGTTACATGACTGAATGATAAAAAATCAAAAGAGTCAGACATCCTTCTAATTTGCATTATCCAATGATATACATCAGATGTAATTTGAATATCCCCTGTAATCATCTTAATGGCATTCGATGAATCCGAATAAACACGAGCGCAGGTAATTTGCATCCGCTGCAAAAGTCTAAGACCATGTATGAGAGCATTTACCTCCCCTGCAATTGGCGTATGCGAGATGGAATCATAAAACTCCATATTACCACATACCTGCCCATTCGTACCGAGGACCACCGCCTCGTACCCAGTCCCTTCTACATGTGGCCGAACAGCACAGTCTGCAAACAATTCCACAGTATGATCTTGGAAGGCATTATTCTCACGCTCCAGCTGGGTATGCAAGTGGACAGCGCAAGTCGCATGCGACATATCCTCCTCCCTCTTCCTTGGTGTCTTATTTGTACCAGGTACAACTTTTGTCTCCCCCATATAATCATATATTCACTCACACCGTTTAGACCATTCCATGATCGGCATATTATTATTAAAAGTGTTTCTATCATTCCACACTGACCAAAACGTTATACAGACTCTCTCAAACTCATCTCCACCAAGATGATTTGCCAACCAAACTATGCGGTCGGCAAAATTGTTACTTACCGGAATTTGAGAATCCACACGTTGAAACATTTTGTCACAAATTCTCTTTGATCTTTTACACCCACATAGAGCATGGTCAACAGTCTCCCATTTGGACTTGCAAATTTGACACATTGGTGAGACATCTACACCTCTCCTCCAAAGGCCATAAAATGTTGGTAAACATCCATGGAAAGCTTTCCAAATAAAAAGTTTAATCTTTTGAGGGATCCTCATTTTCCATAGCATTTGCCACCACCCTTGCTGAACACTAGAACTAGTATATTCATGGTCAATCGTCATGAGTCTAGCAAGTTTATACCCACTTCGAACTGAGTACATTCCATTTGGACAGTTGTGCCAAATCCA
This sequence comes from Luffa aegyptiaca, assembly GCA_017139565.1. Classification (NCBI taxonomy): domain Eukaryota; kingdom Viridiplantae; phylum Streptophyta; class Magnoliopsida; order Cucurbitales; family Cucurbitaceae; genus Luffa; species Luffa aegyptiaca. The sequence goes on along the minus strand of CM029402.1, from coordinate 32,286,008 downwards.
CTGATCTTCCTCAAAGGATGAACTAATTGGAAGAGACATAATAATCTTAACATCCTCAGGATGCACTATGCCCCTCAATTTATTCACATCCCAACCTAGCGTCGGGGTTATAAACTCAGAGACTAATGTATTTCCAAGATGCTCTATTCCAGAAATTGGCAAAGGTTTAAAAGTAGATTCCTTCGGAATCCATGGATCTCGAAAGAAAAGCGTAGAATTCTCATCTCCAATACGTTTGCGAATTCCACTTTTCAAAAGCTCTCGCGCACAAATAAATCCTCGCCAAAATACTGAACAATTAGCCTTAACCAGTGCTTGCAACAATGACATTTGATCAGCATATCTCCCCTTTATAACTCTGGAAACCAATAAAGATGGATTTGTAAATAATCTCCATACCTGTTTGGCCAATAGAGCTTTGTGAAAAAGCTCCAAGTCTCTGAAATTTAGACCCCCCCGCTCCTTTGGGAGACACATATGAGCCCATTTCTTCCAATGGATCTTCCTTTTAGCATCTGTAGATCCCCACCAAAATCGAGCCATCATTGAGTGAAGATCATCACAAAGCGTTTTTGGAAGTCGAAAACAGCTCATAATATACGTCGGAATCGATTGAGCAACGCTCTTAATGAGGAGTTCCTTGCCACCAATTGAAAAAAATTGACCCTTCCAACCTTGAAGAGTCTGCCACGCCCTTTGCTTAATGTCTTTGAAATCATCCTTCCGCCTTCTACTAAATGCTGACGGAACTCCCAAATACTTGCCAAGAGTATCCACCACCGGCATTCCTATCAGAGACGAAATCATTGAGCGAAGATCACGATTCACATTCGGAGAGAAATACAGAGTTGATTTATCAATATTGATCTTCTGGCCAGAAGCCAACTCATATTGGGTCAGAATATTCTTAAGCGTCCACACCTGTTCAATTGATGCTTTACAAAATATGAGACTGTCATCTGCAAAGAAAAGATGTGAAATTGCCGGGCAACACTTCCCTGGTTTAAACCCCGAAATGGACTGTCTTGACACAGCTCCCGTAATCAGGGACGACATCACCTCTGACACAAGCAAAAATAAATAGGGAGACAAAGGATCCCCCTGTCTTAAACCACGTGTAGGCAAAATCTTACCTGTAGGAACACCATTAATTAAAACAAAGAAGCTCGGAGACTGCACACAGTCCATTATTAATTGTACCCAGTTGTGGTGAAATCCAAGTTTCAGCAACAAACGTTCCAAAAAACACCACTCTACACGGTCATATGCTTTGCTCATATCCAGCTTCATAGCTAGCCAACCCTGGCGCCCTGACCTTTTATTCTTAATAGCATGCAGACATTCATGACCAATAATCACATTATAAAAAATAGAACGTCCAGGCACAAATGCAGATTGGTTTTCAGATATAATATCTTGTAAAATCCATTTCATGCGATTAACCAACATCTTGGAAATTATTTTATAGTCCACATTACAGAGGCTAATTGGACGGAAATCAGAGGGTGACTTTGGATTTTTCACCTTAGGGATCAAAGCAATGTTAGTATCATTCCAAACTCAAATAGATCGTAATCCATTTAGAATTTCCAAGCAACTAATAGAAGTAATATCACCAACCTCGCTCCAAAAAGTCTGATAGAATAAAGCAGGGAAACCATCGGGACCTGGCGCTTTAGATGGATACATTTGTTTAATGGCTCTTTCTATCTCATCCCTTGAGAATGGAGTTAAAAGTTTCTCATTCATCTCTGGAGTTACCTTTACCGTTATATTCTGCAATGCCGAATCAATACAATCCAATGATGGATTAGAGGAAGAGAACAACTGCGAGAAATAGGATATAAAGACCTGCTCAATACAATGAATGTCTTTGACCAAACTTCCATTCGAATCCTTAATTTCCCGAATTTTATTTCTCTTCTGCCTGTGTGTAGCTTGCTTATGAAACCACTTGGTGTTTCTGTCACCCCACTTAAGCCAATTCTCTCTAGATCGTTGCTTCCAGTAAATTTCTTCTTCTTCTAGGGCTTTATCCAAAAGAAGCTCCACCTTTTTTATTTCATCAAAATCCCATGGGGGTGGTCGACTATATAAATCTTGAAGGATTCGTTGATTAGTCAAAATATTACGCCTAATAGAAAAAGACGTACCTTTGCCCCATTTTTGGAGATTAGATCTGCAATTTTGAAGACACAATTCTAATTGCGGCCTATCAAACCTCTGAATGTCCCAACACCTCTGCTTCACAATGATATTTCTGCATTCTGGGTTTTGAATCCAAACCTCCTCGAACCGAAATTTCCGGTAGAAACTACGTCTATTACATGAATCTGATGCCCGCTCTCCATGCAAAATTATTGGGCGATGATCAGACTGAGCCCAACTTAAATGTTCCACTAATTTAATTTAATTAAATCATATGTAACTAAATTAAATTAATAATTAATCTCATAATTAAATATCATATATTTAAGGGAAATTGCAATGGGTAGCAAAAAATATTAGGACATTTGCAAATTTAGTTATGCATTTTGAGATTTGGAAACATAGCAAAAATTTTAAAATCTAATTTTCACTTTTTTTATTATTCCAGTTTTACCCTTGTTGGTATATCAACAGGTATATTAGTAGTATATCTGATATACTTTATATTTATTAATATACGAAATATAAAATATGTCATTTAACTGATATACCCAATTTGATATACTCGAATGAATACAATATATCTAATATATACTTGATTTGATAAGCGTAACCTTTAATATAAGAATGATATACATGATATATTATGAATGTTAATATACTTGATATGTTAATTTTCTTTACTTATATTTGTTATATTTCCTTTTCTCTTTATTGATTTGTGTTGTGTTATTTACATATTCTAAATAAAATGTTTGTTTTTTATAACATAAAATGTTTGTCTTATATATATACTTGTTATGAACATCGATATACCATTGATATACCTCATTTGTTATATTACTCAAATAATTAATAACATTCATACACCTGATTATGAGTGGCTAAATACATCAATGATAGACTTGTTATTTTTTTTTTTAAAAAAAATCATTGATATATATTTTTAATTATTAGTGATATACTTTATTTTAAGTATATATTTTTTTTATATTGAATATGAAGTGTTGATATACTGTTGATATATAATTCATATTATAAATATCATTTCACTGATATATCATAGTATATTACTAGTATATCAGTGATATACTTCAATTTAGGTATATCTTATATACTGAATATAAAATAATGATATAATGTTAATATACTACCTATCAGAAAAATCATTCCACTAATATACCAGAGTAAAGTATATCAACAATATATCTGATATAATTCATTTTAGGTATATCAATAGTATATCAATAATATATCGATATATTTCATTTTAGGTATATTAGTAGTATATGAACCTAATATACTACTGATGTACTTCATAACAGTAAAACACGTGAAAATGCTGGAAAAGGTATTTTTTTACTTTTTCTATTTGCGTTTTGGGTTGGGCCGAGCTTTTTTGCCATAATTGCAAGAGAATTTGGAGTGGGTGGCAAATAAGAATTATATAATTGCAAATATAGCACAATGTAAAAAAAATTGCAAATATAGCAAAACCTATCAGAGTATATTACTGATAGACACTGATAGACTCTGGTTAATTAGAATTTATCTGATAGACTTCGATTATCAGAGTTTATCAGTGATAGACTCTGATTAATCAGAATCTATCAGTCTACTGATAGACTCCGATTATTCAGAGTCTATTAGTGTCTATTGCTGATAGACTCCGGTTAATCGAAATTTATCAGTGACTATCATTGATAGACTTTGATTAATCAAATTCTACCAGTGATAGTCACTAATAGATTTTGATTAATCGGAGTCTATCAACGATAGACACTGATAGACTTTGAATAATCAGAGTCTATTAGCGATAGACACGGATAGAATCTGACGACAACTTTTTGGTCTTGTATAATTAATTTTGCTATATATGTAATTAGTTTGCAACTGTGTTATATTTTCTATTAATTTGGTCCAATTTTTCATCTATGCAACTGCCCCTAATTGCAAACCTCAAAAAGTGGAGGCACGCTTGCAATTGAATATTTATCTTTTGCTACTGCTGCAACCACCCATATATTTAATTAACCTTACATTTGAATCATATTCAAATGCACATCTCTATTTAAACTATAGTTTTAATGTGCATCCAATGTACATTAACTTTAATCTATAGTATTAACTTAATTAATTCAATTAAATCATATTTAATCAAATTAAATGAATCAATTAACTAATTCGCCAATTAATTAATTCCTAAATTAATTAAATATCACATATTTAATTAATCTTACATTTGTATCATATTCAAATGAATATTTCTCTCCTAACTTATAGTTATAATATGAATCTCATTCACATTAAATTTAACCTATAATTTCAATGTGAATCCAATTCACATTTAATTAATATTTAAATCCTTTCAAATATTTAATTCTCTCATAAATTAATTTTGAATCATATCCAAATTTAATTATAATGTTTAATTCTATAATTAAACTTATATTATAATGTATCAGCATACATTATATTAATTGTATCCATACAATTAACTAAAATTCTCTTAATGAATTTGAAAATTTCAAATTTCATTCAAGACTACTTGACCTCAATGCCCTTTACGAGCTAGCAGGGGAACCTAACGGACCTACAGATCAGAAGCTCTAACGATACGAGATTCATTGGCTAAACTCATTAACCAAATTAATCAACATTCGCTAACTGTGGGTCACTCTACTAAAGACCCACAGCTGCACTCTTCTCACTGTAGATTATTTCTGTGTCCACAGATATCGACCAATAACAGTAAGTCAATCATTCACAAGTGTTCATAACGCCAGCTGGGTCAAATTACCGTTTTACCCCTGAGTTACCTCTGTCTCCTTAAGTACCACTAATTCTTCTAATAAACAACCTGTTTATGGTCCAACCAATAAATAGAAGTTCCTCTCAGGTCAAGAGAGGATGGGTGCTCTTGTACAAGACCCCTACATTTCATGCCTAGATCCTAGGGCCATTACTACGTGCATTTCATTATACTTTCAAATAGTGGATAAGAAATAGCCTTGGAGTAAAACATGCTTAGAAAATACGTGAAACTTTTCAGCCTGGGATCCCAGTTAAAACAGAACAAAAGAATCTTAAGCCATACGAGCAAAAACTTAAAGCGGAATAAACCATAAAACATCGCAATACAAGTTCAAAAGAAGAATTTCGAAACATAAAATGCGGAAGACTATCCTAAGGAAATCCATGGCTCAGCAGCACTCCGTCACGCGTTCTATACACCCTTGCCTTTACCTGCAATTACATGGTAGGGAAAAGAATGAGTATTTAAGAAAATACTCAGTAAGTAGCAATACTGCTAGACACTTGCAACAACCAAGGTTTCAACATTTTATTCGAGCTAAGGGCCTAAGGGTTAGGTCATCTCATTCTCATTCATTTCATTTCATTTATCTGTAGTTCGGGCCTCGTGATCAATTAACTCACCTATATATAAGTTTGCCAACTCACTGGTAGTGCACAGGTGGGTGTTTTGGGAGGTCTCTACTCCTACTGATGGTAGAAGGCACCCAGTCAGTGGAGCTGAGTCTCATCCCTCAAGGCACTAATAGGCGCGTAGTGCTCTAAACTACCATTTCACTGGTGGGGCGTTCATGGGTTAAGTCAGAAATTAACTTCCACAGTTAGTAAATGGCACCTAGTCTGCGAAGCCAAGTCCCGCCCATTAAGCCCCTCATTTCAGTCTATTACATCTCAGTCCTAGGTGTTTAATTGACACGACCCTCTTCTAAGGCCACTAGCCTATTCTTTTCCCTTTCTTAATCCTTTTCCCTTTAGGACCCCTTACCCCTTGCTAATTTAACTGCAACCCAGTTAACCAAATCCTTTTCTTTTATGGAGAATACTGACAGGCTAAACTGATATGCACCATCCCAACTCATTCAATCTCAAGAACAAGAAACTAAGGCGACAACAACACTCCTAAACAGAGAAAACCACAAACTTCCCGTTGTCCACAAACAAAGCCAGTCAACTTATGATACATAACAGGCAAGCACTCACACCTATCACTTAGCACAAGTACACAACAACCAAAATCTTGAAGACAAGGCATTCATACCATCTCAATCTCAACTCAAATATTTGATACCAACTCATGCTAGCAGTAAACTATCATTTCAATGCATAAACATTTCATTCCAATGCAGCAAGTTACTTACCATATTCAACTACCATACAATGTATCTAAAACATGAAATTTGAATCCAAATAGCTACTTAAACTCAAAGGGGCAACTTAAGGATTAAATCCAACTCATGCTAGAATAAATCATTCTCAACTAAACTGGGTTTAAAGCATAGAATTTATTCCAAATGGCTACTTACCTTAGTGAAGAAGATATTTGATTAACCTTCAAAAAATTCCTTGACTCCAAGGTTCTTAAGCAAGCTACAACAAGGAAAAAAACTCTCAAATAAAGAGGGACTCTAATCCAAGCATTCAACTAGGAACCCATTAAATTTGGGGGTAATTTAACACCCAAAACTCACCCAAAACAGAATCACAGCTTGCTGTCCAGCAGTCCAAAATCGCTCAAATTCGACAATTCGACCTCCAAACGCTACGGGCACCCTGAAACTGGAAGCTAAAATCAATGGGTATCCATGATTAAACATTAAATTGACCAAAACACCTTAAATCTCACTTACAAATTCCTTACTCACTAGCTGAAGGCGTTGCACATTCAAGACACGAGAGTCTGTTTTCTTGAGGCAGAGGCGGAGGCGGCGGCGATCGGTTTTGAGTAGCAACAGTCTGATTCGTTCTACAGAAGATATAAAGGGAGAGTGCTGAGAGAGAGAAATAAACGAGAGACCGAGAGGGAGACGAGATTTACCGGCGGCGCACGGCGATGGCAGCGGCGGCGTGCGCTTCACGGCGGGAGACGGCGGCGAGCGGCGTTGTGGCGTAGGAGGCGGCGGCACGGGCGCCGGCGATTTGTAGAGAGGAAGAGAGTGCCGAGAGAAGAGAGAGAGTGCGTGAGAGGGAGCGAGAGTGAGAGAGGGCTGCGAGGGAGAGAGCTTCGGAGAGAAAAAAAAACAACGAAACTCAGAATTTTTTTTTTTTTTAAAAAAAAGGACTTTGACCGATTCTGGGGGGAAAGTTCCCCCCTTTTCCCCTTTTGACCGGGCAATTAAAGCCCACTCCCATTTTTTTTTTTAAAAAAGCTTGCCGTTACACAAATTCAGCCCTTAAGGGAACACTCATCTACTTTCCCTAAAGACGGGAAGCTAAGGAGTGAATTCCATCTCGTGACATTATGTTCCTAGCTTCCCACTCGGTCTTTGTCCCTAAAATGGTAGGTTTATTGAGTTAGTGAATCTGACCACTCTCACCCATACAAATCAAAGGACAATCCCTAATGGATAGGAGTCCATAATACACTTAGGATTAAGATTGAGTTGCCTAAGTCATCCTATTGAAATAATAACCTAATTAGTTAAAGGTGTTACATTTAATGGTTACTATTTTGTGGTCCGATCTTATGCAAACTCATTGCATAGGATACCCCCACTTGCATGTCCTCTACATGAACGCATTGGATCATTGTGTTTATATCGAATACAAAGTGAGTCGTATCCATAGTGTCACCAGGATAAGGTACCTAGTCTTATCCCTATACTATAGACCTTTTAAGTTATTGTTTGAACATTTATCCCCGTATGTCCTCACATACAGTTCAAATTACATAAAACAACCCGGGATGTTTAGTTTATTGGATTTAGAGTTAATTAATGCAAAACTAAAATAACAAATTCAATAACACATTATTAAATAATTTCAATAACCCTTTATTGATATAAATTAATTTTAATCACCTTATTGAATAATTTCAATAACTCTTTATTAATATAAACTAATTTGTTACATTTACTATCTACGAGTTTTAGGGCATAAAACCCAATAGTTGCAGCGTCGAGACGTTGTCTCTATTTCTAGCTTAAGGAAAATTTTCAATGCGTAGATTTCATTCCTTATTTGATTGCAGCGTCTGGACGCTCTCAGCTTGTATAATTATGCATCATTCAAATTAGGTTGAACACATTCACTCTTTTACTCAATTGTAGTCGCAATTCCCCTTTGTTTCCAGCACTATTTTCAATTTTCTTGCTTTCTAGGATAGATTTAGCTTAGTTCTTCGATGGATTGAGCTTGAGAGCAAGGTTGTCCATAGGGGTGTACACGGGTCGGTTTGGGCCGGGTTAGGGGTAAATTTTGGACCAACCTGAAAATTCGGGTTGGTAAAACTCCCAACCCAATCGGTTCTATTTATGAAGGTAACCCAACCCAACCCAACCCATTTTGTGGGTTGGGTCGGGTTGGATCATCAGGTTGCTTTTTTTTTTTTTTTATTTACAGAACTATGCAAATTACAGCAACTCTTCATCCTAATAAAAAAAAACACAAAGAATGGTCACATGTACTATAATTTTGAATCAATGAAACAAAGAACGGATAAAAGATAACTACTTATGTCACTGATATCATAAAGGAAGAGGTATCAATAATTTCCAAATAAGTCTGAGGATAAACTACAACATCAAGCCGCTTTAATAATTCCAAAAAAAAAAAGTCTTGAGAAGGAGGAGAAATAGTTGGTGCAGAAAAAAAAATCGAAGCAACAGAGGAATTAAGTTCATCGTTCATTAGTGTATAAGCCAAATGGAAAGGCTGGAAAATAAAAATTACACAGAATAAATGGTAGCAAAGGGAAAGGAAATAGGTTACAAATATAATGAAGTTAAACAAATTCTTGAAGTATTCAACCAAATTCAACATACATCACATTTAATATACACAGCTTATCTTGAGATCATGAGAGGGGCAAAGCATTGCCAGCTTCCCAACTAAACATATGGCACAAATAGTAAAGAAACTAACAAATTTAGATAGGAAGCAATGAAAAATAAACCAAAATTCAAACCCAAATAATGGTCAATGCTAGCTCTTTGAATTTCGTGGTGCATCAAATACTTTATGAAGCAATTGATTTCCATAAACGAACACAGCTAAACCCTCTATGTAAAGCAACAAAGAAACCAAAGCAGTTACCCAAAAAAACCAGAGTTTTTTTTTAAAAAAAAAAAAACAAGAGGCTGAGCACAGAGCAGTTACCCGAAGAAAAATGAAAGGCTGAGCACAGAGAAGTGGGCAGCGCGGCATGAAGATGAAGAAGAAGAAAAACGAGAGGTTGACCTGAGCACAGAGTAGTGGGCGGCGGCGAGATTTGAGAAGATGAAGACGAAAAAAAACGATTGGGGGCGGCGACGAGATTCGAGAAGATGAAGATGAAGAAAAACGATTGGGCGACGACGAGATTCGAGAAGATGAAGATGAAGAAAAATAACGATTGGAGGCGTCGGCGAGATTCGAGAAGATGAAGACGAAGAAAAAACGAGAGGGGCGCCGGCGAGATTCGAGAAGATGAAGACAAACTACGAAGAAAAAACGAGAGGGGCAGTGGGCGACACGCGATTCGTGAAGAAGATAAACGAAAGGAACGACACCCTAACCCTAAAAACCAATATATATATATATATATATATATATATATAATTACCTGTTCGGTTTAGGTTGAACCGAAAAAAAAAAATCATCCAACCCGCAGCCCGAACCGAACTGGTCAGTTCATTGATTTTTCAACCCAACCCAACCCAACCCTTGTAATTTGGGTTGGGTTGGCCGGGTTTTTCGGGTTATTGGGTTCGATGAACACCCCTAGTTGTCCATTCTCAATGGCCAAATAAACTCCTATTTCATGTAATTGAGGCGTCGAGATGTAAGTTCAACTTTTATTAATGAAATTTCCTATGCTTTAATTGTAAGTTGCATGTTTTTGTTAGTCTAGCTCCGTTCATAGAAAATGTAACAAATTATGCGTCGGGCATTTTTATTAACATTGCTATTTTTAAAACTTTTTATTAAAATATAGTAGTTTCGAAACTTATTATGTTAATATTATTGTTTTTATTCCTGAGAGCAGAGAGACGACCTGCACCACGTGGCTGAAGGGATAAGAGCCCCACCCAGCGGAAGAATTTAACAGGACCTACTCAGAGTCTTAGATTCTAATTGAAATATCAATACAATTTGCAAAATATTACAGCAATAAATCTATATTTAATGGGTTATATGAAGGCTGTAAGCATGCTAAATGATCAACTAGATTGATCCTAGTGATCAAGGATTTCATAGAAAACTTACTTTCGTTGAAAGCCTTGATCAATTCGCCTTTTCTTGCCAATAAGATTGAAAACGCAGCAACCCTCTTGTGCGAACACCACCAATCGGCTACACCGGTATATCTCTAAGATTTCTTGAAGTAGGAGACTTGTGGGAGTCTTTTGGGAGATATCTCTGAGAGAAAGAGAGACAATGAGATGCCTTTCACCCCACCCCAGGGGTCCTATATATATATAGTGAAGGCCAAGACCTTTTTCCTAATAGGAAAATGTCTCTAATTTTAATAAATAATTAATTAATTCCATAATTAATTAATTATCCAATTAAATATCATATATTTAATCTTAGGGATTTTATTAAAATTAAAATTAATATGAATCCAATTCATATTAAATTTATTTGAACCCTTTCAAATATTTTCTCTCAATAATTAATTTTTGAAATTAATTCAAAAATTATATTATAAAGTTTCATAAACTTTATATTATAATGCATAAATATACATTATATGATTCTCCAAATAAATTGAACACTTTCAATTTACAATTTATATTTAATTGCTTCAAGTCTTTTTACGAGCTACCAATGGGACCTAATGGACCTACAGATCAGAAGCTCCAACGATACGAGACTAATCGGCTTAAACTCATTAACCAAGTTAGTCTCTATTCGTTAACTGTGGGTCACTCCACTAAAGACCCACAGCTGCACTCTTCTCACTGCAGAATATTTCTGTGTCCACGGATATCGACCAATACTACAAGTCAGTCCTTCACGTGTGTTCGTATCCCAGCTGGGTCAAATTACTGTTTTACCCCTAGTTTACATCTTTGTCCTTAAGTCCCCAGTGCTCTAATGAACAATCTGTTTGAGGTCCAACCAACAAACAGAAGCCTCCCTCATGCCATAGAGAGGGTTGGGCCCATTGTTCAAGTCTCGGAGACACCACTTAAGGGAACACACCTCTACTTACCCTAGAGTCGGGAAGGAGTGAATTTCATCTTGTGTGATTATGTTCCCAGCTCCCCACTAGGTATTGTCCCCAAAATGGTAGGCTTATTGAGTCGACGTGCTGGCCACTCTCACCCATACAAATCAAAGGACAACCCCTCGTGAACAGGAGTCCATAATCCACTCAGGATTAAGACCAAGTTGTCTAGGTCATCCTAGTGAAATAGAAACCAAGCCAACTAACGGTGTTACAGTTAGTGGTTAACTATTTCACAGTCCGGTCTTATGCAAACTCATTGCATAGGATACCCCCACTCGCATGTCAACTACATGAACGCGTTGGATCATTGCGTTTGTATCATAATACAAAGCGGGTCGTATCCATAGTGTCACCAGGATAAGGTACCCAGCCTTACCCCTATACTATAGACCCTTTAGGCTGAATCTTGAACATTGATCTCCGTATGTCCCTACATACTAGTTCAAGCCTCATACTATCAGCCTAGGATGTTTAGTTTATTGGATTAGAGTTAATAAGACAAGATCTACTAAATACAAACAAAATAAACTATTTTATTAATGTTCGGTAAAATGTTACATTTACTATCTACGAGTTTTAGGACATAAAACTAAACAGTGGCACACGGTCCGATATCTGTGTGATGATGTGGTAAGATGATTTTTATTTATAAAATAAATTATTAAACGGCTAATTAACGCAATTGTGTTTTCGTTAGAGCGGCTGACACAACGATTTTGAATCTAAAGTGCCTGGGTTCTTCACTTTTTTTCACTATTTTATTTCTTGTTTGCATTTTTTTCTTCCTTTTTCTCTTTTAGTCAAATAAAATATTAGAAAGAATTATTCTCCTACCTCAATGAATTTAGAAGTTAATTAAATTATTTTTTATAACATATTTTATTTTATACATTTTCTATAAAGCCCCATTTTTCTATTTCAAAAAAAAAAATTAGAGAAAAATAGACTTTTGGTCTCTAAGATTTGAGTTAGGTTTCATTTTGGTCCTTGAGTTTTCAAACTCGACAAATTAGCCCCTGAGGTTTGGATTTTGTTTCATTTTGGTCCCTTGATCAGGACTTGTCGAGGGTCCTAATCAAATGAAATTTATAATCCATGGCACCAAAACCACTTTCGAAGTAATAGTAGCCGAGGTCGAACATAGGGAAGGGAGTCCTACTGGGATTTAAGCTTTTGTGCAGAACACAAACATGGGGGTTTTGGAAATGCAATTTCTAAAAATAAAATAAAAGACGAGGTGCAAAATTAAACTGAATAAAGGTAGCATACAACAAAGAAGAAATTAGGATTAAAATTCAATGAAATAAAAGATCGTTGGATTGGGGGTTCAATGTCTGAATGATTTTAACTTGGCTACCTAGTTTTCTCTAAAAAGTTACTTCATGCAATTTAAATTGACCCCAGTAGTGCTTCTTGGCTACTCGGAGGATCCTCCTACTTAGCCTGTGTTTAATTAATTAATTAACCCAGGATCCCGCAACTAATCTAATTAATTAATTTAAAGAATTCGCCTGCTACCCGCATGCATAGCCCGATAATCATTAAACTATATCAAATTACTTTTAAAATAAACAACCTGAGATCTCGCGATTGCTTATAAAAATTAACCGCTTTAAACACAAGGGTCCGGAATTGAAATAATTAAACAAAACAAAAATTCAGATTTAACTAAATCAATTTTAACATACATCTTAGGCCTATCAAGAGTCTACACTAAACATGCGAGATTAGTGATAGACTTGCCTCAGCCTAGTGGCTATCCCAAATAATTGATTGAATACACACAATATAAATTCAAACAGGCGTCAATTCAATAAATCCAATCTTATGCATTGATTTAAATAAGAATACATGAAAAGCAGTTAATAAAACAACATGAAGTTCAATAACAAGCCAGAAAACTCAACCAAGGTTCAAATCATTCAAAACAATCCTCAATCCAACGAATCTATAAGGTTTAGCTACTCATAATTAAAAGGAAACAACAAATAAACTCAAAATACAGCATAAGAAACAACATAACAAATCCTAAACAACTTAGAATTACAGAATGGAACGAAAGAAATAAAAAAAATACGAAAGTTCTAACCTAACAGCGGCTAAAATCGAAACCCTAATATTTATAACAATTGAACCAGCGTCGAGATGATGAGTGTTCTGTCTTCCGCGCGATTTCGCGACAGCGCAGCGTCTCGACGCTGCCCTATTTCCCAGATTGCTGCCATTAATTTTCCAGCTTTCTTTCGGTTTGCTTCGTTTGGGACTCGAACCTTTGACTCCCTGGCGCTATTCTTCAAACTCGTCATGGTCCGCTTGGGTCTTTTCACCTTCTCTTCATCCATGGACTCCGAGTTAGCTCAAAAACACTCCAATTGGCTCAAATTAGCACCAAATAGTGTGGTTCACTCCCAATGTCACCTATGCCCGAATCACCTGTAAAGTGGACAATTAAACCATAAAATTCCTTTAACAAGTTTAGATTAGTGATAATAAAATAGCACGAGTTAGGTGCTATCATCCCTTCATCCACTTTTCCGTTAACTTTTAACGGTTTGCTGACGTGACACATGTTTTTTATTAAAAAAATATTTTTTTTAATTTTAAAAATAAAATAATTAAAAAATATATTTTTTTTTTCATTTTTTCCTCTCTTTTTTTTTTCTTTCTGTTTTCTTCTTCCTCCTTTCTTCTTTTCTTTTTCTACCTTTCTTCTTCTTTTCCTCCATTTTGTCTTTTTTCTTAAGAAAAGACGGAGGGAGTCCCTCCTCTCGTTTCTAACGCCACATGCCTCCTTCTCCGACGACTTTTTCTTCTTTTTCTTGAATTCCACATCACCGACAAGCATTTCCTCCCTCCGATCATATTCTTCGACGAGTTTGGCGATTCCAAGCGGCAGTGACAACAACTTTTTTTTCCAATCTCTGGTGATCTCTCTCTCTCAGGCTCGAGTTCCTCCCTTTCACCGTCGCCCTCTCGATTTTTGGTCTCCGTTCAGCATGTAGCAGCTTGATGGCACGAGCAGAGCAGCAACAACAGGCCTCCGACGAGACCTCACCAAAAAGTTTCAAAATCGAGATCTCGCTGCAGAGCAACTTGACAGCGTGTAGCAGACGGCGCGACGACTGAGCATGGATCGTAGATCTGAGCTTGTCTCGAGTTCCTCCCCACGCACGCCTAGATCTCGTCGGAAAAAATATAGAAATAAATATATTACAAAATAAGATATATAATATTTGTGTGTTGTAAAGTTAAAGAAAATGAAAATAGAAAACATAGTTGCGCTACAAAATAATAAAAAATAAATAAAATCATGGATGCGCGCATTTAGCACATTTCAAACCCATCCCAGTTGGCACAAAGCGCATCATAGTGCCCCTACCATCGAACCAAAGACCAACTATGCTAAATTGTATGATACATAATATATAAATATATTAAACTTAGAATTTGAGGGGGCACGTGTCCCTCCTGGCCTCAATGTGGATCCACCCCTGTCCAAAATAAGATATAGTTTTCTCAAAGTTTTTTTTTTGGAGACCTTGTGCTGGGTTGATTTTTTCTAGCTTCAAAGTCGCCCTGTAAAGTAGGTTTGAGACTCAAATCTCCTCGTATTTTTCAATAGTCATTCTATCAAAAATGTAAAAGTATAACAAAACCAATGATATTATATCTTTGCTGAACTGAAAGCAAGACCTAACTAAAGCCAAGTCCACTGTTCTAATAACGAAGAGCTCAAAAATAATTCAAAAGAATCAACTAAATGAATTCTTTCAAAAAGTATACCAAGTCCCCCAACAAAACTTAGAAGCACCAAAAGTCTAAAATTTCCAACTTCTCATGCCAAACCGCTAATCCTCAATTACTATTAGAACTATAACTTTATCATTTTTCATGTCAAGCTTTAAATTCATTTTCTTTAAAAAAAAATTATAAATGAAACATAGAAATCCAACTCAGAAGTCCTTTTAAATAATTGATGCAAAATCAAACTCTCAATCATATACTTTTATGTAACGGAGTGGGAAGATGTTTGAATAGCCTTCAAAATACATATGGTTTCATTTTAGTGACACCAATCAATCAGAATATTCAATTAAAATTGACGAGGCAATCAATACTATTATAGGTAATTTTGCACAATCCCTAGCATGTATTTGTACTAATTATTTGACTCAATTCTTGCTAGATTCTTGCTTAATTTATGTGTAATTTCATGATTTTCAGATTAATTGAGTGTTTGAGCCTCTCGAGATCAATTCGTGAAAAAAAGGGAAAAAATGGAATTAAAATAAATCTAAATCGGTCAGAAGAGGTCAACACCACAAGAAGCAAGCCGAGAGACCCGCGCTAGTAGGCCTCGAGACATGTTCAACGTTGCAAAAAGGTCTTGCAACGTCGAAATGTTGTCATCAACATTGAGATGTCGGATGCACGCACCTGCCTATTTCGTCCATAGCATCGAGACGTTGTAGGCAACACTCTCGCCTGTGAGTATATAAGCCTTATTTTGTCATTAGGTCATTTTTAGCTTAGGTTAGGATCTAATTAGTTGTTTTCTCTCTAATTTTTCTTGTATTCTCTCATTTTCCATTGTATTAGAATTAGATTAGATTAGTTTAGGATGGTTAATCAAGCCCCGAAGCTTAGATCGGACATTTCGATGGTCAGCTAAGCGTAGATTGATGTAAGTTTGGTTAATTTATTAGATTTTGAGCATCAATTCCATGATTTAATGCTTTGATTGTGTTTAAATCTCGTGTCTTTCGTAATTGAGATTGATAGAGTAGCATTACGAACTATTCCTAGTTGTCTTAATTATTCGGTTGTTTGATAGTGCGCATAGCGAGCTATTTTTCCCGGTTAATTTTAGTTAGTCTTTGAGTACTATTTAGTCAATTTAAAGCACTTTCATGTTATTTTTGTAGGAATTGATTATAGAAGCTAAATTAGAGAAATTGGAGTTGATTGGGTGTTCGGGATGCTAAAAGAGGCAAGGGATCAAAAAGGAATCAAACTGAAAGCTTGTCATGAGAGGAGAACTCGAGGCTCAGCGTCTCAACGTCGAGATGTTGTCCCTAGCGTCTCGACGCTGTTGACAGTATCCTTATAAATAGAATATGATGTGCTACGGATTGGAGGAGTTCAATTTGAGAGATTTTAGACCTACAACTGATTGGAGACCTTTTGTGGAAGCTGAAGCAAGGCCAAGGAGCGGGAATCACTCAAGAACGTGTGGAGATCGTGACGAGGACGTGCGGTTTCGGCGGATTTGATTTTTATCTTTTCCTTACCTCTAGTTAGTTTTTGTGGTATTTTCATGCTTAGCTTATATCGTAACGCCATGTATGAATAGCTAGACGTGTTTCTTAGGGATTGATGTAGTCATTTATGATTATGGATTGATTATTGGGATGTATTGTGCTTTTAATTTATCTATGCAATTATGATTAAATGCTTTCAATTACTTGATCACTAGTTGAATGATTTAAGTGTTGAATCTTGCTTGGGAGAGGGGGTTTAGCTTAGACTTTACTAATTGCATAACTAAAGTAGAAATTCTAAGATCGGGAGATTTAGAATAACTTTAGAAGTTGTTAGAAGAACTTAACTCAAAGTCTTGCATGTAATGAACTTAGATAGGGATATCAAGTTTGTTGTATGCATGAGAACCAATTATGCTCGGTTGATATAGTTGTGATTTACGGTTCCTAGACTTGTAAATTAATTGCATGTTAAAAATATATTCCCTTTAATCAATCCTAATCTAAATTGATGAAATCAATTCCCTAAGAATTCTTCCAATTGAATTTTCTAACCTTTAAATTGCATTACCTTTGATTCACTGTTTCATCTCTTTTTGATCCCTAAATAAAAATTGAGCAAAAGTATTCACGGTAATTAGTTTAACTAGAAAACCAATCCAGAAGACGATATTCGATTTTCATATCACTATATTATTACTTGACCCGTACACTTGCGGTAAGCAAATCGCGCATCACTAGTGTAAGTAGCAATTGAATCTAACCCAAATTCGTACATGTGCATGGTAGATTTAGGATTCAAACCTTAGCTTGCATGAAGTTAGGTTTTTCCTAGTTTATCATTAGGGGTGGTTGCAACAGTAGCAAAAGAGAAATCCTCAATTGCAAGCGTGCCTCCACTTTTTGAGGATTGCAATTATGGCAAAAAAGTTCAGCCCAACCCAAAACGCTAATAGAAAAAGTAAAAAATATCCTTTTTAGCATTTTCGCGTGTTTTACTGTTATGAAGTATATCAATAGTATATCAGATATACTGTTGATATCCTACTGATATACCTAAAATGAAATATATTATACTGTTGATATGCGAAATATATCAGATATACGGTTGATATACTACTGATATACCTAAAATGAAATATATCTGATATATTGTTGATATACTTTACTCTGGTATATTAGTGGAATGATATTCCTAATATGAAGTATATTAACAGTATATCATTATTTTATATTCAGTATATAAGATATACCTAAATTAAAGTATATATCACTAATATACTACTAATATACTCTGATATATCAGTCTAATATGAATTATAAATCAATAGTATATCGACACTTCATATTCAATATCAAAAATATACTTAAAATAAAGTATATTACTGATAATTAAAAATATATATCAATGATTTTTTTTAAAAAAATAATAACAAGTCTATCATTAATGTATTTAGTCACTCATAATCAGCTATAACAATGTTATTAATTATTTTAGTAATATAACAAATGAGGTATATCAATTATATATCAATGTTCGTAACAAATATATAAGACAAACATTTTATGTTATAAAAAATAAATATTTCATTTAAAATATGTAAATAACACAACACAAATCAATAAAGAGAAAATGAAACATAACAAATATAAGTAAAGAAAAGTAGCATATCAAGTATATGAACATTCATATATCAAGTATATCATTCTTATATCAATACTCATAATCGAGTATATCAAAGGTTGCGCTTATCAAATCAAGTATATATTAGGTATATCATTGTATTCATTCGAGTATATCAAATTTGGTATATCAGTTAACTGATATATTTTATATTTCGTATAACAATAAATATAAAGTATATCATATATACTACTAATATACTTGTTGATATACCAACAAGGGTAAAACTTGAATAATAAAAAAAACGAAAATTATATTTTAAAAAATTTGCTATATTTGCAAATCTCAAAAAACATAGCTAAATTTGCAAATGTCCTAATATTTTTTGCTACCCATTGCAATTTCCCTTATCATTAAGCTATCCAATGATCCATGATCTTAATGCTTTTCGGTTAATTATTAATGTGTACAATTAATTAGTTACCCAGTTAGGAATTAGTCTTGATGCATTGGTCGAATTAAAATTTACAGAAATTTTGGTGAATGGACTTTTTCTATCCATGAATTTCAAAAATGTCTAAAACTATCAAAATTATCAATGGTAAGATTTTAGGCAATAAGTATTATTTTATTCTTCCAAAAATTTCTTTATTCAATTCAATTTTAGAATAAATTTTTCTTTTTTTTGTAATCCATTGCCGATTTCTATTTAAGGAAGATTTCTTCCATCATTTAATGTTAAATTGATTTTGTTATTCTAATTGAGAGCAATTATGATTTTTTTTCCTCTACCGTAATGTTGTTCTTAATTTTCATTTATCTTTTTGTTTTTTGTCTTTAATCTTCTACTACCATTCTCTCTCTTCAACCATTTTCTTTTTCCTCAAAGCTTCAGTTAGCCTCCCACTTTTATCCAGAATCACCATTTTTCTGGGTTGTTTTCAACATCATTTATTGCTGCAGATGTGTAAGTGTTTATTTACCACTTTTATATATTTATTTATTGTTTCTTTTGCTCTTTTTTTCAATTTTTTTTCCTTTGAGTTCCACTGTTAGATATATTTTTGTACAAAAGGTTAATTATATATTTCTACTTGTACTCACTTGCATTTCCCAACTTTATTATTTTTGTGTACAACGTTCATTATATATGGGGAAAAATACACTTTTGGTCTCTGAGGTTTCGGTTAAATTTCATTTTGGTCCCTAAGTTTTCAAACTCGACATTTTAGTCCCTGAGGTTTGAACTTCGTTACACTCTTGGTCCCTCAGTCAATTTTTTCGTTAAACACTAACAGATTGCTGACGTGGCAATAGTTTTTTTTTATTTAAGAAATCTATTTTTTAATTTTTTAAAATAAAATAATATATTAAATATTCTTTTTTCCTTTGTCCTTTTTCTTTTCTTTTTTTTCTTCGATCTTCTTCCTTAATCTTCTTCTCCACCACTAAACCCTAATCTCAACTCATTTGCAGCCACCACCACCTTCAGTCGCAAGACTCCACTGGTCGCCACCGTCGTCGCTGGAGTTTTTTTTCTTTTTTTTTCCCTCTTCCTTTCTTCTTCTCCTTTCCCTTGTTTTCTTTTTCTTCCTCTTCCTTTCTCTCTCTTTCCCTTTCTCTCTCTCTCCCCCGCGTGCCGCCCAGTTCCGCTTAGTCCTCGCGTCGTGCGTCAACTCCTCGTGCCACCTGTTCTTCCAGTTCCGACTAGTCCTCACGCCGCCTGTTCTTCTAGTTCTTACCAGTCCTTGCACCGCCGTCTGAAATTGGTCTGAAACGAAGGGGAAATCCCCTTCGTTTCAAACCGAATCGAAGAGTTGCGTGGGTGGGTATTCTGCTGGCGTGGATGGCGTGATGGATGGATTTCATGATTTTAAGCTCACTTAAATCCAGTGAAGGATGGATTCCGACGGAGGAGCTTCTAGTCGTTGAGGATGGCGTGTTCTTTTTTGCTCGGAGACGGCGGCAACGAAGAAGAGGTTCCAGATCTAGTCGAATGGTGTTCCAGCCCGATGCCAAATATGGAATTCGTTTTTTTTAAAAAAAAATACTAAAAGAAGAAAGGGAAGGGAGAAAGAAAGGGAAGAAGAATAAAAGAGAAGAAAAAAAAGGAAAAAAAAAATTCTCCGACGACAATGGTGGCGGTCGGCTGTCGCCGCCAGTTGCAAGGTGGTGGTGATGGTGAGGAAGAAGAAGAAGAAGGGAGGGAAAATGAAATTAAAAAATATATTTTTTAATTATTTTATTTTTGAAAATTAAAAACATGAATTTTTTTGATAAAAAAATGGTGCCACGACAGTAAACCATTAAGATTTAACGGAAAAGTGGATAGAGGGACGAAAATGAAACAAAATCCAAACTTCAGGGACTAAAATGTAACGCCCCAGGTTTTATTAATATCTAGCCTAGTGACATTACTAAACTCCTATTCAAACTAACCGAGAGCTCCAAAAATTTCGGCAGCAAAACGGCATACATAGAACGAAACCAAATTTTTTAATCACCTGTTAAACTCAAAACAACACTTCTATATCATTCCATTCTACCCCACAACTCCATAGAAACAACTTCATATTAGAATACGAGTCAGATCTCGCATCTTCAACCAACAACAGAGCCTAAATTCTTCTAGTGCAAGCATACTCTTAACTTTCTAAAAAAAACAATTCGAATTTATTAATCATTAACATATTTACAACCTAGTGGAAAACATTAACTACTACAAGTTAATCAACTAAAGATTAATTTGACTCAGCAGCAAAATACTAAAATCAACCTAACCATCAACAAAAAAAAAAAAAGAAAGACTATCCTGTCCAACAAATGAAAAGAAACAAACTAATAATTACAACCATATGGTCATCCCTCGTGAAACTCCTCATCCACATCACCGGACACATAAAGCTCATCACCTGCATAATCTGGAAATGTTGGGGGGAAGAAAGGGGAGGGGTATCAGTACAACCACAGTACTGGTAAGTAGCTCACACTCGGTGAGCCACCAAACAACAAACAACCACAACAACATGCTATCCACACACATCATGCTTGTAAAGCGATAAACAATCCAACATGCTCTTAAACACGAAAACCACAATGCCAACACATGCCTCATGCAAAAATGGGATGACAACATGAATCCACGCATCATGCTATGCACCCCCACATGGTTTCCGCGCCATGCCCGCACACTCACACGTGATTTCCGCACTCACAACCCACACGTGATTTCCGCGTCACGCTCTGCAATCCACCCAACACATGTATTATTACGCGCCATGCGCAGCGCCACTCACACGTGATTTTCGCGTCACGCTCCGCACTCACACCCACACGTGATTTTCGAGTCACGCTCCGCACACACACCCAACACATGATTTACGTGTCATGCTCCGCCCCTCCCCAATGTACACACACTATGCAGACACGACTCACATGCAACATAGCCCACTACTAGCAATACCTCATACTTATGAATTAAACAAGCAACATGCTAATGAATCAACAAATCAATATGCTTAAGAATCCAACAAAGCATCATGCTTATTCACATGGCGAGCTACATACATAATAAACACAACATATAATAACAAAGCAAGTGAAGCAAACGACATGCTCAAACAAACAAACAAGCCCAACCAGATAGAAACTACTTACACAAGCTTAAAAGATTTAAAGGGAATAGGCTCTAAGCACACCTGCAAGCACAATAAAGGCTTCCTAGAGATTAGGAAACAACCTAACAATATTCCTAACACTTAACATAGATTTAAAGGGACCCTAAACATGCTGAGAGATGCTGAAACTTACCAAAAAGGGGTGGGAACCTTGCTGGAATTAATCGATCAGCACTGAAATACCTTGAATAAGTGTTATCCCAAGCCCGAAATGAGTTTAAAACTGAAACTAAAGAATGCCCAATGATTAGAGGTTATTCTAAAGCTCATTTAGATGAATTCTAAAGTCCTAAGGGTGCTGGAACTTACCGTTTAGCACCAAGCAGAGATGCTTACGTGTTGTACAGTGTTCGAGAGTGGCCAAAACCTGCAATTTAGGAGGCGATAAAGAATGGGTAACTTAGAATAACACTTCTTGGCTCATGGGTAACTCATATTCATAGCCAATAACGAATGGGTCAAGGTAGAACTTATTGAAATTGCTAAATAACGCTAAAAAATAGTTGAAACCACACCCAAATCACGCTGGACAGAGACGAAATCGCAAGAGAAACGAGATCTAAGATGCTGGTTGCACGGGATCTAACCAAGACGAGAGAGAGGAAGGTCAGATCGAGCTTAATCAACTGAGAATGAGAGGAAAAATAGACTTACACGCTGCGAGTGTTGGTCGGAATCGCGAGAGGGGACAGCGACGGACCTGCGGTTGACGACGAAGAAGAAAACGACGACTGGGTGGCGTGGGTTCTATTCGTCGGAGGGAGAAAACAGAGGAGGAAGGCGGCGACGTGGGTTCCGGCGAAAATGAACGAATGAACGAGATGGGGGACCGATGGCGGCGTCACGAGGAGGGACCGGCGGCGGCGTTGCGAGGAGTTCGGCGGCGTGCGGTGCGAGACGGCTGGGCGGCGCGAGGAGTTTGGTGGCAGCGGTTGTGCGAGGCGGCTGTACGGCTGGGAGAGAAGGGAAAAACGAAAGAGATGGGGGAGGGGGCACGCACGCAGACGAGACAGAGAGAGAGAGATTTTCCTTCTTTTCTTTTTTTTTTTAAACCTAACTGATCCCAAACTACCCACTAACTGTTCGGACGATTTTTTACACCGCAAGCGTACGGGTCGTCACAAGTAATATAGTGATTTTGAGTATAGAGTATCGTCTCCATAGGGATTGGATTTATTCAATTAATTACCATAAATAATCGTGCTATGCTTTATTTAGAGAACAAAATCTAATGCAGAAAAGAATAACAAAAAGCTAATCTAGAAAGCAAAAGATAAATGGAGACACAATTTGGAGGGATAATCCTAGAGTGGTTGATTTCATCAATTGGACCTTTAATGCTTAATCAATTAACTAATATGGATTAACTAATCATTTGATTCATAAGTCTAGAAGCCTAATGACAAGGACTCTCCTGTCGGTCTCCTCCTTTCTCATACCTTTCAATAAAGAATCTCCTTTCGGTCTCTTCTTTATTTGCTTAGCATGGCATTACGACCCTTCAATACAACCTCTAACGTTATTTATCTTATCCCGTGTCACCCGGGTAAGTAACATTAGTCATGCATTCAGTTCTAGCCTAAGCTTCTCTCCGTCGAGTCTCCACTTAGTAACGATTCATTTAATCAGTGATCAGTTGATTAAAAGCATTACGGACAAAATGCACAAATGAACAATAATGACAATTAAACCAAATAAATTCATTAATCAAGCAAAGGTTCAACATCTAAATCAATCTCATAGAATTTAGGAATTTACTACTCATAATCACTAAAATTCAATAATTCCTAATCACAACAATTCTAGAAACTAAAACATAAAGGAAAAGGGAAGAGAAATGCTCATAAAAGTGTCGATCTCCTCGATCCCACACCGACCTCCTTCGATCCCGAGCTCCAAAGATCTTCAATAAAGCTACAAAACTCTCCCAAAAACCCCTAATTTTAGTGTGGACTCTAGAATGGGGTGAAAACCCACAAATTGGCACACCAAACTTGGATGCAAAAGGCCCCTTTTATAGGCTCCCAGCAGGCGTAGCGTCGCGACGCTCTGACGTCAGGTTGTCTTGGGCTCCAAGTTGTCGCAGCGTCGCGACGCTGTCCAAATTTCTGGATCCTTCCTCGCGGCTGCCAAGTGTCGGGACGCTCCAGGCTTAGCGTCTCTACGCTAGGCCTTGGATCTTCTAAAATGGCCCGATTTTGACTCAATTTTTGGGCCTCCAACTTTCTTTTGGCCCAATTGCTTCATGTAATGGATCTTGGGCTCTTTTCTTGACCCAAATTGATAATTTAAGACTTGGAATTCATGAATTTGGGGCTTCTAACTCATTCTTTTTGGGCTTTTGGACTTGGATCTACAATGAACTTCTCCAAATTGCTCAAAAAGTCTCCAAAATCATCCAAATTCTCTCAAAAATCCGATTTTGCTTCCTTGACTCGGTTTTCTTAATTTTAAACATAAAATAGCATTAAAGCACACAATTCAAGCACAAAACTAGCTAAAATTAATAGGAAAATGATAGCATTTCTGCCTGCTATCACTAACCAGGAGAAAAAGACGCTACTTCAAATCCCACTAACCTGCAAAAGCTCAACCAACTAAACATTCAGCCATAACACACGAGAAGGGGCAAAAAATCTCAATTGGCCAAAAATATAAGATATCGCTTAATTAAAACTATAGGTTACCTGGAATTCGGGGCATCACAAAAATGCTGAGTTTGAAAACTCAGGGACCAAAATGAAACCTAACCCAAACCTCAGGGACCAAAAGTGTATTTTTCCCTTATATATTTATGTACCTTCTTCTTATTTAAAATTGGTTTTTTCATACCCATATATATATATGTATAAATATTGTATAAAACTAGATTAAAACCATATAAGAAAACCAAACTCATTGTGATATGAAATATATACGAGGAGTTTATAAGATATATATAAGGTATATATTTGTAGAACATCTGCATTTTTCAAAATAACTTGTTACAATATGATTAAAAAAAGTAAGGGTATATATGATAAAAATACGAAAACATTAGCAAGAATATGAAACCGAAAAAAATGAAATAGAAGCTATGTAGGAAAAATACACCTTTTGTTTAAAAGATAATTATAGAAAAAAAAATGAAACTTGTATAATAGTTTTGTTAAGGCAAATTGTATAAAGTATAAATTCGAAATTGAGAATAGAGTGAATAAAGGAATGGAGAGGGAATCAACCATTTTTTCTTATTTGAGCAAGTTGTGGGGTATGATTTTTTTTAGATGAAAACAAATTGTTTCCTGATTTGATTTGTTTCCTTTTTATATTTTATGATTACTAGATTTTTCAAACGTGCGTTGCACGTGATTATTGTTGGGAGAAAAACAATGCGGAATACAAATAATAATAATATTATGACGACAATCAATAATATTATAACTATCTCCCATTCCACAGGTTAACCCAAACAAGCCAAAAATAATAGTCACGAAAATAATAAAAGATAGGGAAAAAGAAACGACACCAAAAATATACTGGTTCGCCCCAAGCTCGGGACTACGTCCAGTCTTCTGCAACTACAGATTCTACTAGAATTTGGGAGATTACAGGAAGCCTTCAATAATGCCACAAACTAATCCTCAATAGCCAAACAATAGCTATTGACTTCCAAGTATCACAACCCGATAGCTTGGGATAAACAAAGAAAAACTCCCTTAACCCAACATAAGAGAATAAATCTAATTCTCTAAAAACTCACTGTCGCACATCCAATTTGCTGAAGAAAAACGATAGCCGCAGGTCACCTTTTTTCTTGTTTTTCTTAAACAACCGGCCACAACACTCATATGCTTATATATGAGTGAAAAACCTAATTAAGCCAAATGGGCCTGGCCCATTTGCTCTTTTCTTTTTCTTGCACGACACACTGAGGGTAGTGGTTTTGCATCCACAACCTAACAATTTCCCACTTGGAGACAAAACAACGATCTCGTCTCCCACTGCAACAATACTTTAAACACCTTGGCAAACTCCAAGGATCTACTCCCTCTACAACTGTTATCTCTGATCTTCTTGGTAAACTCCAAGGCTCAAAAATACCTGAAAAGCAACAACCTCACAAAAATAGGCAACTATCAGAATATAAATGTAGCTCATCTATGCTCGCCCCGAGGTATGGGCTAGCTACGTGGACCTGTCTCCCAGACGAAAAAGACAGACACGTATTCCCACTTCAGCTAAGTGGTGTCACCTTTCATCTTCTTCCAACCCGAACAACTATTCCTGAAGAAGGTACACTCTGAGAATGGCTTGAATCCTCTATTCAAACCTGTTACCAAGCTAGAGACCTGACCTTTGACCTTAGCAACTGCTCTGGCCTTCCACTTTGATGCCTCAATTCACCTAAGCGACTTCTTCAATTCATTCGAGCGTCTGACAACTGGGGATTCATGATAGCCATCAACTTTCTCTCCTGGACTTCCCAATTATTTCTGAACTGAAGGATCTTGATCGGACTGATTGAAATTGGCTATCCTTGTTGCTGGCTCAACTGTACCTCTACAACTACCATCTGCAGCTTTAACCGACATCCACTGTCTCTTTGAACCTTTGACAACATTCAACTGACATCTGTACAGTGTAGATTTCCTGTGACCAACTGCCACTACCTGGGATCCAAACTTGAGTTTACACCGGCGACTACCAAACTCACACATGTAACCATCATCTGCCAACTTACCAATAGAAATAAGATTCATCTTGATATTAGGCACGAACCTGACATCTCGCAGTACCAATTTACCTCCACATTCTGTCTTCAGACTAACATCTCCAATCCCTCTAGTCTTGGGGGTTCTACCATTCCCCATCCTCAGTAGGCCATGATGCCCTCCTGTGAATGATGTGAACAAACTCTCATTTGAAGCTATGTGAACAGAAGCTGCACTGTCTAATATCCAATCTGATGAGTGGTTACTATACTTTGTGTCACTCTCAACACAAACTAAGACAACCTCCTCCACTATATTTGCCTCTGGTTTTCTTTTCTGATCCTCTTTAAATTTCCTACAATGACTCTTGAAGTGACCTTTCTTATGGCAGTAAAAACATTCTACCTCATTCCTACTTTTCCACTTTTTCCTACTGCTACTCGATTCATTTTCTTCATCAACTTTATCTTTACCCTTAGTCATAACGTAAGTTGACCCTACTGTAGACTCTTTATTACTACCCTGCCTACGAATTTCCTCAGCTATGGCTAAATCACAAACTTCTGAAAATTTTAAAGTGTTATTTCCAGTCGAATTAGACACTGCTGTCTTCATCGTTTCCCAACTATCAGGTAAAGACGTTAACAACTGAATAACATTCACCTCATCAGAAAACTCTATCTTAACAGATTTTAACTGATTAATCAAAGTGGTAACCTCATTAATATAAGAATTCACAGAAGCATCCTCAGATATTTGCATGTTGAAAAACTTCTTAACTAGGTAGACCTTATTATTTGCAGAGGGTGTTTTCATACCTGTTTGTAAGCGCTTCCATCAATTTGACTGCAGTTGTCTCATGGGCTACTAGACTTGACACATCCATCGACAAACACATCCTTATGGTTGCAACTGCCTCTTCATCTAGAGCTTCCCAATCTTCGTCTGTCATCCCTTTCGGTTTCTCCTTCAATGCTTTATGCACTTTCTTGCAAGTTAAATAATCTTTGACTTGCATCTTCCAATATCCAAAATTTTTCCCATCGAACTTCATGACTCCGTCGAAACTTTTTGGCTCTACAAAACCCATGACTCCTGAACCAAAAGCTCTGATACCAATTGTTGGGAGAAAACAATGCGGAATACAAATAATAATAATATTATGACAACAATCAATAATATTATAACTATCTCCCCTTCCACAGGTTAAGTCAAACAAGCCAAAAATAATAGTCACGAAAATAATAAAAGATAGGAAAAAAGAAACGACACCGAAAATATATTGGTTCGCCCCAAGCTCGAGACTACGTCCAGTCTTCGACAACTGCAGGTTCTACTAGAATTTGGGAGATTACAGGAAGCTTTCAATAATGCCACAAACTAACCCTCAATAGCCCAACAATAGCTATTGACTTCCAAGTATCACAACCCGATAGCTTGGGATAAACAAAGAAAAACTCCCTCAACCCAACATAAGAGAATAAATCTAATTCTCTAAAAACTCACTGCCGCACATACAATTTGTTGAAGAAAAACGATAGCCGCAGGTCACCTTTTTCTTGTTTTTCTTAAACAACCGGCCACAACACTCATATGCTTATATATGAGTGAAAAACCTAATTAAGCCAAATGGGCCTGGCCCATTTGCTCTTTTTTTTTTTCTTGCACGACACACTGAGGGTAGTGGTTTTGCCTCCACAACCTAACAATTTTTATCTCCTTTTAAAAGATAAATTTAATTATACAATTTTAAATTATGTTTGCCTATTGATTATATTATTATATAATTTTACTTAACATATGATTATTAATTCTAAATTATCATGTGTGTACATCCTTCATATATTTAGTATTTTCATTTGTTCCAGATAGTTCAATTGAAACTATAATGTATATATTAAAATGCATATTAGTTACACAGAAATGAAAAATATTAGAATAATACTCGTAGAAAATAATTAAATAAAAAGATTATATCTCCACATCAAAAGTTTTCTTTTTAAAATAATCTAATTAATTATTGAGATGGAGTTGGAGTGATTTTACAATATATTAGTAATTATTTTAGTACCATATTCTATAAGTACATAAATCATACATATAATAAAGTCTAGGTTCATCACTTTCCATGCTGAATCCATCTCACTCATCTAGCCTCCACTTTGATTATATTAGGGGACAAAAAAGGAAGATTGTAATACAACAAACCAAATGGAGTGTGTGCTTGCTATAATTTTTAATGAAAAATAGAACCTACTTCCTAACATCATCAAATTAATAATTTAAAGAAGAAAGGAAAACAAAGAATTATAGAGATATGTAAGTATGGATAGAAGATTGGAGAAGCCGTAAAGACAATTTGAAAAGCTCATAGATCCAATTTATTTCCAATAGCCAAAAACTTCTCAACCTCATAAAAAAAAAAAAAAAAGGTGCTCCATTACTAACGATTAAAATATCAACCTTGATATCAATATCAGGAATTCAACCACAATTACAAGGGGAAAAGAAAAAATTGTTGATAAAAGCGTGCATGATTAGTTCCAGAGCATTTTGTCCCAACCACAAATACCATCACTGCATTAACAAAGAAATTGGGGAAGCTGTGGCTTTCTTCAATTCGTTGACATATGAATGATCTATCTCGACACAAAGTTGAAGGCTGGGAGTTTGTCCTATTATTATTATGAAGAAAAATATACGTATATATATATAAATATAAAGTTGGAAAAAAATGAGGAGAAATGTGAGAAGAGCTTTATATTTTTTAGAAATTTATAGAGGGAGAAAAGAGATGAGTGAATGAATAGTAACCAATGAAGACAATGAAGAGTCATATGAGGGAGAGTGAACCTTCCAAATAAAGCACATTCAATGTTAATCAGTGTAGACACCGTATTTGGTCCGACTTGATTTTTAGTAATGATATTTGAATTTTTTCAATATGTGGTGGTCAATTTGTTTTTTGGTATGCAACCAAGAGCGTAGCTCAACTGGCATAAAACTGTATTGGTAACCACAAGGTCTGTGGTTCGAATCCCCCTCTCATTTTATTTTATTTTTTGTTTTTATTTAATTTATTTTTTTTATTTTTTTTTCTTTGGTCTTCCACTCCCCCTTCCTTCTCCTTCTCCCTCTCCCCCTTCTTCTCCCAACCTTCCACTCTCTCCCCCTCTTTCTCAACCCATTCCCCTTTTCCCTCAACCGTTTCTCCAAGCTCGCCTATAAAAGGAGAGCTTATGGAGGATGAAGACAACAACAAAAGGGTGGAAAATGGGAGAACAATGAGAGAAAGTGAAGAAAGAATGAGTGATGAAAACCTAAGAAAGAAAGGGAGAGAAAGAGGTGAAGTTTGAGAGAGAAATGCTCACTGCTTCGTCGCCACCGCTCACCACATCGTCACCGCCGTTAAAGACTTACGCCGCCGCCACTCCGACGAACTCCGCCACTAACCCAATCCCGATCCGACGTCCGCCGCCACCGCGAACTCCAACCATCTGAAGAACCAGGAGTAACTCTTTCTTCCAATTTATCTATTCTTTTCTTTATTTGCTTAAAGAGCATTTTTTTTTTAATTTAAAATTTTAAGTGTTTTTCTTTTATTTCCTCTTTGAATTGGGAAATTACTTCCAAATTAACTTCAATTGAAATTTTCCCATATCAACTTCAATTATGTTTTAACTTTCATTTTCTAATTAGAAATTTAAATTGATTTATTTTAGATTTCTAAAGAACTTTTAATTGGATATTAGTTGAAAGTTTTTTTTAAATCTAATTTCAATTAGAGTTTAATTGGGAGTTTCCATACTAATTTTAATTGGCTTTAAATTGAATTGCTATTACCAATTCCAATTGGATTTTAATATGGCATTTTCAACTTTAATTGTCTTTCTTATTAATTTTAATTAGATTCTAACATAAAATTTCTAATTTGAATTTGATTTTGTATTTTCCTAATAAATTTTCACTGGTTTGTAATTACAAATTTCAATTTTCTTTAAATATGGAATTTTAATGTTTTCAAATTTATTTTAATTTGAATTGTTCAAATGAATTTTAAAGGGTTTGAAATGCTCAAATGAATTTCAAACAAAAATGACATTTGAACTAAGATTTTCAATTTGATTTTCACTTGTTTTTTTTTTAAGATGATTTTAAACTTTCCTTCCATTGGTTTCAATAATTAATTTGGAATTTTATAATAAACTTCTAATTGGATTTAATTTAGGATTTCATCTTTTGTTTGTTTTTAATTTGATTTCATTTTGACATTTACAAATATTTCAATTTGGAATTGTCCAAATGAATTTCAATTGAAATTTTATTTGAATTTTCACTTTCCCCTCAATTGGTTTTAATCTCGAATTCAATGAGTTTCAAAGTGATTTGGAATTTTTCAATAAATGTCAATTTGGTTCTAAATTAAAGTTTCCAAGTCAATGTCTTTTGGTTTTATATTGAAAATCAATTTCAATTTTAAACTAAATTGGAAATCAATTTCAATTTTGGAAATGTTAAATCAAATTTCAAAAACATTATTTAATATTTTGAATGGTTAAAATAGATTGATTATGAAAACTTTAATGCTAATTTTGTCTAAGAATGGGTATTTAAGCTGATCGAAAGGGAACACCCTGCCTGGAAATTAGCCTAAATATTTTAGCAATCAACTTGAATTTGGTCTTAATTTAGAATTTTTGAAATCAACTTCAATTTGACTTTAAATTGGATTTCTCAAAACAATTTCAAAATGACTTTTAAACAGAGATTTCCAATTGAATTTCAATTTGGTTTTAGTTCAAATTTCTAAATGATTTAACTTTCTTTCAATTGATTTCAAATTCTTTATTTTAATTTTTTTTAGCTTTGAAATTTCTAATTAGATTTTTAATTTGGAAAATAAAAAAGATTTCTTTTTGTTGAATGGTGTCATACCACTCATAATTATTAATTCACATTTTATTCCTAAAATGTGAAATAATAGACATGAGACAAATAATATCATGTAAAACCTATGACGGAGTTGAGATAATTTCTCAAATTCTTGAGGTGATAAATTTTCTTTTAGTTAAAAGAAGATTTCAACGTGACAAACAATTATTGGGAATAACCTCACTCACTACATCAGATCCTTACTTTATCTTTTGAAGCTAAGGTAAGAACAAGTGAGACATTTGTTATTTATTTTATTTTTATTTCTTCAAAATAATAAGGACCATTTTATGTTATAAAAGGATAATTTTAAAATAAAATGTGGTAACCGTTTTTTAAACGGGTGTTGTAGGGGTGCTAACACCTTCCCTACACTCAATCGACTCCCGAGCCTAATTTTTGGTTTTCAAAGACCGGTTTTTCTTTAAAATGGGTGACCAATCACACCCCAAGATGATTGGTGGCGACTCCAAACTTTTAACCTCGAAAGAGACCCTTAGGAAAGGACGTTGGCCGCTCCGCGTCGCGATGACGTTGCGACAATCAGTGAAAAAGAAGATGAAAAATCACATTAGAGAGAGGAGACATTCAATGGTAACAAACGAAAAAGAAGATGGAAAATCGCAAGAGAGAGAAATAATAAGAATGAGTGCTAGTGGTCCATTCACGTTTTTTCTTTTTTTTTTTCTTAAAAAAAATTCTTACTTAAATAATAGATATGAGATATTAATAAAAATTGAAACAAGGGTAATTTAGGTATTTTTTTAAAAAATCATAGTTAGTAGTGTCCAAAAAAAGTTTCTTCCACATTCACACTTTTATATATAGCATAGATGGATAAGTGACTTGCATGCAAGGGTGCTAATGTAATTGAGTCAATTCAGAACAACTCATAATAAAAATAGAGTGGACAAGAATGTAAAATTTGAGTTAGTTAAGACATTTTTGCCAAATAGGTCTCTATCAAAAGTTCATTTGTGTAGTTACCCCTTAGCTTAATTAGGGATGTATACACTTGCCACTCACTAGCTTTTTCGATTGAGTTGTTAGACGTCGATGTATTAAATTGATTAAAACCGGCAATCAATGATTGAAATTAACCAAGCTGAAATTTGGTAATCCCAATTGCACGACCCCAATGTAACATTAACTAATCCTCTATTTAACTTTCCTATTTTTATTTTTTAAAATTTTTGCAATTTAATCCTTGTAATTTCTTCCATGCCTAACCCTCCATTAGTTACTTTAGAGAAGTCAGAAATTATATGAACTTATTGTCATTGCTCCCTGTGTTCAACTCAGCCACTACTGCTGCAAAAGTAGCTTAGGAATCGGATTACGAATTTAGTTGATTGGACTGTCGATAAGCCCATCATCAATCCTGAGAATCAAGGAGAGGATAGAGCAAGCGTGGAATGGAATCGGAGAAAACACGGAAGGCTCAAGCTCCAAAGCAGAAAAGAGGGGAGAGAATTGGGTTGTGGCCCAATCTCTCCTCGGCCTCGCATGAGGCAATAGTCGGCCTCAACACAATGCCGAGACCAACCTCGACCCAATATGCAAGACACTCAATGAAATCCCCCGTGGTCGAGTCAGTTCGCTCCAACCATAAATTTTCCCCAAAAAAAATAAATAAATAACGAACCCTAAAAGGCAAGGTATATAAGTACTTTTCTTCAACCTAGGAGAAGGTAAGCTTCTTTCTCATTCTGAATTCATTTGCTACACTCGAAAACCTCCTAGCTAACTTAAGCATCGAAGTTTAGTTTTCTTGTCTTGCAGATCATTCTTCCCCGTCAGACAAATCTATCGTGATTGTCAAGTGAAGGTTGGGTGCATTTTCTTCTGTATAGATTTTGGCAACAACAAATACACGAATTACTTAAGTGTGAGGTTACATGAGTGAATAACATACAAATCAATGAATAATCTTCATTCCAAAGAAATGGCAAACTACAAATGTGCCTTCCCATAAATGAGTTAGAACAATTCCATCAATTCTGATTTAGGATAGCACCACAAATAAGCAAACAATCTCAAGTTATACAAAACATACTTTCTAATATTTTTGACAAATAAACAAAAATTAAAACACAAGTATAGCAAGATGTCTATTTTAGAAGGGATAGTGGAAACTACTCACCTCTATCAAAATCCAACAATTCCAAATCTCACCTCGTGGAACAATGGTCTAGGAATTTCACATAGGGGCACAATATACATAAAAATGTAATAAAAAAAATTATAATGAAATTTTAAAAATTATACATATCTTCATAAATGAATTAATTTAATACATAATACATTACAATTTTATAATGACTGTTGTTATTCTTTTATAATCTCTCTCTATTTTGATTACGAATTAAGTCTACATAAATATTAATAAAAAAAAATAATAATAAATACAATATCAATAATGTAAAAAGTAAATGATAAACCAATAAAGTTGAAAATTCAATCCAAGCAAAGTTGACCTTTTTTAAATGTAAAGAGGCTACATGTACATTTATAAGTTTAGTTATTATATATAATTTTTAACTTAATGGGTTGTTTTGGACTTTTAATTAAACCCATCAATCAAGGAGAAATTCGAATTGTTTTTGAAGGCAATGGAAATTCACAGAAGTCAAGGGAAATTCGATTAAAGGAAAAAAAAAATTTGCATCCCGCGTGTTTTGAAGCCGGCCCCTAGGGAATGCATGGTGCCCCTACCAATGAATCAAGCTTCAATTTTGTTATTTAGTTTGATTTTTATATATTAATATTATAAAGGTTCCCTTCTATTATATTAAAAATATAAAGACGGGATAATTTGAGGGGGCACGTGCCCCCCGCCCCTGCTTCTGACACATTGATTGGACACTTTAGAGCAACCTTCAACAGTCTAAATTGCTATCAATTAAAGCATCAAGTTCAAGTCTCACTGACAATGAGACATTGTTACAATATATTACAGAACCTCAAAGGAACGTGAAAGGGTCCCTCTTCCTTCCTATATCAACTAAAGAAGGATTAAATACATATTTTTGTACTTGGATTTGCTTCAGCAGTAAAATGTTTGTGCTTTCTTTTTAAACTTTCACTTGGTAATTCTACTTCAGAGAAGCATCGACCACTTTGGAAGTTGTTAGGTGTTTACTGACCTCCTGTTCAACTCCCAACCACTCCTGGATATGTTGAAACACTTTTTCGTCCTTCAAAAGTCCCCGATGAGTCGCTGCGACTCCCACTCTCTCAGTTGCTTCAAAACTATCAGCCTTTCACAACAGGAACAAAGAAAAAATGAAAAATGGAGAATATAAGAAATTCGCGCAATAAAAAAATATACAGCAAAACCACAAGGACCAAGATTGTTGATTCTTCACCAATTCAAAGATTAAAATAGACATTTTAAAAGTTCGAAGACCATAATGAAATAAATCTTGGTTGGAACTTAATGAGATTTAAATCTTAATGAAATAACCAACTTAATTATTACTTCTTTTTTTTTTTTTTAAATAGACACAAATATCATTGATGAATGAAATAAGGGTTGGTATGAGAAAACCAACAGCTAAGAACCTTATTTGAAAATAGACAAAACTGTAGTGTTCTCAAGGAAGCAAAATCCCCCTTGCAAATTCCAATACCAAACTATCCTCATGTTACTAGATAGTCCTTGCTTTTTTTGAGCTACAAAGATTATATTTTGTTAAATGAATACATGAGCTAAAATGGTCAGATAACACACCTTGGCTGATTCACTGGGAACTGTACCATCTCCATCCACATAAGAATACTGTGGCTGGGAGAGGGGAAAAGAAAACAAGCGTTATAAGTTCTTAATCATGTAGAGAACAAGAGCATATATTGGCAGTTAATATACACGATAAAGAGTATCGTAATCTTCAGAGGTGCCCAATCACCATATTGTTATCACAATTTGATGTAGCCTATTATTATAATTACATAATAGGTAAAGTTAGTTAGTTACCCTTCATGTGCACAGCATGTATTTAGTGGTTAAGGATCCTTGTAAGCCTATTTAAAGGCTGGTTATTCATCTAAGAAGACTACCTAAGATATTCTACTGATATTTGGCATTCTCAGCTACATCAAAGTGGTATCAGAGCGCAAGATTTTGGGCGCTATCCTTATGGCAACCAAGAGAGTTTCAACTAATGTGATGGGAGACTCGTCTTCGGTTGGAAAAGAGGCGGAGCCTACCACCGCCCTCTCACCACAATCAACAACCATACGCTTGTCGGTTGAACAAGATATGAAATCATTGAAGAATGATGTGGGTGAAATAAACAAGATGGGAATGATTTGCGAAAAGATGGGAAATAAATCGGAACAAAGCTTCAATCCAACAGGACAATCCACCATGGAAAGAAATTATCAAGAACAAGATAGATCAACTCGAGAAGTGGAAGAAAATAAAATAAAACAGCGGCAAGAAAGGCAGACAATGGAGCAAAGATTAATTCAAGAAACGGAGTTAGCTCCAAGAAGGTACCAAGAACAACGCACAATGCATCAAGATTTCAACATCAACCCTTTATACAGAAGGCAACAAGATTGGACTGAGGACACCTCCAGCGAAGAAGATGAGGGGTCGTTAGATACGCAAATGGAGAGACAAAGAGGTCATTGGTTCCCACATCAACAACCCGAGAATGACTTCAAAATGAAAATAGATATTCCAACTTACAGTGGAAAAATGGAGATCAAAGCCTTCTTAGAGTGGGTAAGGCATGTAGAAATTTTTTTTAACTACATGAACACACCCGACAATAAGGTGAAGTTAGTGGCTTTAAAATTAAAAGGAGGAGCTCAAGCTTGGTGGGACCAATTAGAACTAAATCGCCAAAGATTTGGGAAGAAACCAATCCGAAGGTGGGAAAGAATGAAGAAAATGATGAAAGAAAGATTCCTCCTCGCCAACTTTGAACAAATCTTGTATAACCAATACCAAAATTGTCAACAAGGAACTCAATCAGTGATGGAATACACAGAGGAATTTCACAGACTGGGAGCTCGGACAAATCTTGGAGAAAATCAACAATATTTAGTGGCTCGTTACAAGGGAGGGCTAAGGACAGATATTCAAGAACGAATAGCTCTATAACCAATAGCCTACTTAAATGAAGCAATATCAACAGCAGCCACAATGGAAGAACAAATAGCAAATAGATATAAGAGACAATATTCAAGAAGAAACGTGGGAGAACAGAGTAATATATTCCCTAAAACCTCACTCACCGAGAAAGGCTCTTCACAAAACCAAAGTACGGCATCCAAAGGCAAGCAAATAGACATGGGAGCAGCCAAAGATTCATTATCGAAAAGAAATGCAAACACTTACTCTAGACCAACCTTAGGAAAGTGCTTCCATTGTAATCAAACCGGACACTTATCCAATGAATGCCCACAAAGAAAGACCCTAGCCATTGCAGATAACGTTGATTACCAAGAAGAAAGTGAGGAAACAAACCATGAAGAAGAGATCGATTATCTTGAGCCAGATAAAGGAGACACTTTATCTTTGGTAATCCAAAGACTCCTATTGGCCCCAAAAACATACCCAAGCTATCAAAGACATGCCTTGCTCAAGACCCGTTGTACAATAAATGGCAAAATCTGCAATGTTATCATTGACAGTGGAAGCACAGAAAATGTAGTAGCTAGCAAACTGGTTTCCACCTTAAACCTACCTCAAAATCCACATCCAGCTTCATACAAAGTCAGTTGGATAAAGAAAGGAGGAGAAGCTCAAGTTACACACACAAGTACAATTCCATTATCTATCGGAGCAAGCTATAAAGATCAAATTGTCTGTGATGTTCTAGATATGGACGCTTGCCATATACTCTTAGGGCGACCTTAGCAATATGATATGCAAGCAATCCATAAAGGGACAACACATATGAGTTCTCATGGATGTGGAAGAAAATAGTTGGTGTAGCCGATCTCCTATTATTGTAATCCTTTTCTTTTATTTAGATCATGTGCCAAGCACATGTTTTGTAACTACTTCTAGTTATGATCTTTGCCTATTTAAAGGAAAGAGATTATCAATAAAAGTATTCATTATTCATTGTTTTAAAAAAAGGAGACTCTCGGCCTCACCAAGATTGGTATCAGAGCACTAAGACTTGGGATACAATGGCAACCAAGAAAGTTTCGGACAGCATTGTGGGCGATCCTTCTTTGGTTGGAAAAGAGATGGAAACTACCGCCGTCCTCTCTCCACGATCAACAACCGTACGCTTGCTGTCGGTTGAACAAGACACAAAGGAACTAAGAAGTGATGTGGGTGAGATAAAGAAAATTTTGGAAATGATTTGTGAAAAACTGGGTTGCAAATCTGACCAGCATAATGTCGATCCAAGAAGTCATATAAATCCCGAAAGAGACCAGCAAGAACAACCACGAGACGATTTCAGAATGAAGCAATGGCAAGGAAGACAAATTCCAGAGAAAAAGACAGTCCAAGGAATGAAACGAGCTCCAAGATACTATCAAGAACATCATATGGGACAGCAAGAAGTCAAGTACAATCCTTTATTTCGAAGGCAAGTCGAATGGAATGATGATAGTTCTAGTGAGGAAGACTATGACTATCAAGAAACGTTCAAGGAAGGCCAACAAAATTTTCGATATCAACAAGAAGCATCGAGGGAAGTTCAACAAAATTACCGGTATCCATATCAGCAAGAAGCACCGAGGCAGGGCCAGCAACATCACAGGTACCAATATCAGCAAGACAATGATTTTAAAATGAAGATTGATATACCGACTTATAGTGGGAAGATGGAGATCGAAGCCTTCTTAGAATGGGTTAGACATGTAGAAAATTTCTTTAACTACATGAACACACCCGAGACTAAAAAGGTCAAATTGGTGGCTTTAAAATTAAAGGGCGGAGCCCAAGCATGGTGGGATCAATTGGAACTCAACCGCCAAAGATATGGTAAACGGCCAATCCGAAGATGGGAAAGAATGAAAAGATTGATGAAAGAAAGATTCTTGCCTATGAATTTCGAACAAATCCTATATGATCAGTATCAAAATTGTAAGCAAGGTAATAGATCGGTCATGGAGTACACGGAAGAATTCCATCGGTTAGGGGCACGAACGAATCTTGGAGAAAGCCAACAGTATTTAGTTGCAAGATACAAAGGAGGCCTTCGAAATGATATTAAAGAACAACTTTCTTTACAACCAATTGGATACTTGAATAAAGCAATTTCCGCTGCAGTAGTAATTGAAGAACAAATTGCCAATCGTTTCAAGCGAACATATTCAAGAAGGGCCACAGGTGAACAAACAAGTACCTTCAACAGAACCGCACCTAGTGATAGAACATTGCAACAAAATCCGATGGCAGCCCTTAAAGGTAAGTAGGTAGAGGTCAATCCTTCAAAGGAAAACAATAACTCTGATGGTACCACCACAAAACGAGCTTCAAACACATATTCAAGACCAACACTAGGAAAATGCTTTCGCTGTAATCAATCGGGCCATTTATCCAATGAATGCCCAATGCCCTCAGAGGAAGACTCTGGCCATTGCAGATTCGGTTGAATATCAAAATGATGAAGAAGATGAAGACACCGATGACAACATTGACTTCCTTGAACCAGACGATGGTGAACCAATATCTTTGGTAATTCAAAGACTTCTTTTAGCACCTAAAACCGATCCGAGCTATCAGAGACATGCTTTATTTAAGACTAGATGCACAATTAACGGGAAAATATGCAATGTGATCATCGATAGTGGCAGCACTGAAAACGTGGTTGCAAGTAAGCTTGTATCCACCTTGAATCTGCCCTTACATCCTCATTCAGCACCTTACAAGGTCAGTTGGATCAAGAAAGGGGGTGAGGTTCAAGTTACTCACACTAGCACCATACCTTTATCCATCGGGGCAAGCTGGTTCAAGTTACTCACACTAGCACCATACCTTTATCCATCGGGGCAAGCTATAAGGACCAGATAATTTGTGATGTCATCGATATGGATGCCTGTCACATACTTCTCGGCCAACCATGGCAATTCGATGTCCAAGCACCTTCATGAGGTTAATGAATCAGGTATTACTCTCATTTATCAACAAATTTATTGTCGTATATTTTGATGACATACTCATATATAGCCAAACCTTCAAAGATCATTTGGAACATATGAAAACCTTACTTTCTACCTTACAGAAGCATGCCTTAGTCATCAACCTTAAAAAATGTTTGTTTGCTACAAAAGAAATTTCTTTCTTGGGATATATAATTGGCCACAATACTGTGAGTATGGACCCTAATAAGGTTAAAGCTATAAATGAATGGGCTGAACCAAAATCCATCAAAGAATTACAAAGCTTCCTAGGCCTTGCATCTTTTTATAGGAAATTCATTAAACACTTCAGTACCTTGGCTTCCCCTCTGACCAATTGTCTAAAAAAGGGAAAATTTTCATGGGGAACCGAACAAACAGAGAGCTTCCATAAAATCAAAGAAAAACTTACAAGTAGTCCTGTCTTGACCCTCCCAAATTTCAATATACCCTTTGAAGTAGTCGTGGATGCCTCGGGAGTGGGAGCAGGAGCTGTTTTATCTCAAAATTCTCATCCAATTGAATATTTTAGTGAAAAATTAAGCCATTCAAGACAGAAATGGTCTACCTACGAACAAGAATTATATTCTCTAGTAAGGGCTTTAAAACAATGGGAGCATTATTTGCTAAGTAAAGAATTTGTGCTGTTAACAGACCACTTTTCTCTCAAATTCCTAAACTCTCAAAAAACAATTAGTAGAATGCATGCTAGGTGGTTATCATTTCTTCAACGTTTTGATTTTGTGATAAACACACTTCTGGGGCTACAAACAAAGTGGCAGACTCTTTGAGCAGAAAAGAATCCCTCTTGACATTGGTAAAGGGAGAAATAATTGCCCTGGAACACCTCCCAGATGCGTATCAGGACGACAGGGATTTTGGTCATATTTGGCAACAGTGTCAGGACCATAAACCCACCGGCGGCTTCCATATCCTTGATGGATTTCTCTTTAAAGATGATGCGCTGTGCATACCTTCTTCATCCCTCCGAGAGGCCCTCATACGGGAAGCCCATTGCGGAGGTTTAGCAGGACATTTAGGCCGCGACAAGACCCTCACGATTCTGGAAAAAAGGTACTTTTGGCTCAATTGAAAAAGGATGTCAGCAACTATGTCGCACTCTGCTACACCTGTCAATCTTTTAAGGGGCATGGCCAAAATACAGGCCTCTACACACCTCTTCCTATCCCTGAGAATATTTGGGAAGACCTATCAATGGACTTCATCCTTGGTCTAACAAAAACTCAGCGTGGATATGACTCGGTGTTTGTTGTGGTTGATAGATACAGCAAAATGGCCCATTTCCTTCCTTGCAAAAAGACATCCGATGCCATCTATATTGCCAATTTATTCTTTAAGGAAGTTGTTAGACTTCATGGAATCCCAAAAACGATAGTCTCAGACCGAGATGTCAAGTTTCTAAGCCACTTCTGGAGGACACTTTGGAAGAAATTTGACACAACACTTAAATACAACACTACAAGTCACCCACAGACTGACGGACAGACGGAGGTAACAAACAGAACTCTGGGCAACCTAATTCGATGTCTCAGTGGTGATAAACCAAAGCAGTGGGATATGTCTTTGGCCCAAGCCAAGTTTGCCTACAATAACATGAAGAATAGGACAACAGGGAAGTGCCCATTTGAAATTGTTTATACTAAAATGCCTAGACTTACATTTGATCTAACTCATATCCCTTCTTCTATTAACATTAGTGCTGAAGCTGAAGAAATGGCAGATCGAATCAAAAAATTACATGCCCAAGTACACAAACATATAGAGAAACAAAATGCCAAATATAAAGAAGCAGTAGACCGCAAAAGAAGATTTAAAGAATTTAATGTGGGGGACCTCGTGATGATACATTTATGGAAAAGTAGATTCCCAGCAGGCACATATAACAAACTTAAATAGAGAAAGTTGGGACCATTTCCTATAACTGACAGATTCGGGGATAATGCTTACAAGTTACAGTTGCCAGACGACTACAACATACACCCTACATTTAATGTTGCAGATTTGTACACTTATCACCCTCCGGATGAGTTCACCCTAGCTAATTAACTCGAGGACGAGTTTTTTTTTAGGAGGGGATGTTTGGTGTAGCCGATCTCCTATTATTGTAATCCTTTTCTTTTATTTAGATCATGTGCCAAGCACATGTTTTGTAACTACTTCCAGTTATGATCTTTGCCTATTTAAAGGCAGGAGATTATCAATAAAAGTATTCATTATTCATTGTTTTAAAAAAAGGAGACTCTCGGCCTCACCAATAGTGCTTCTACCAATTAATCCTTCAAAGCAAGCAATCACATGTACCAACCTAAATAAGAAAGGTCAACTTTTTACATTATCCTCAGGAAAAATTTTTCTTCAAGAAAAACAACTTCCTATACTTGGTTTAGTTATTAAAAATTTTGACTATGTTGATGCTACCACTGTTTTTTTTAGAAGAGAAACAAATTTCATTGATGAATGAAATATGGAGAAAAAACTCCAAACACCTAAAGGTGGATTACAAAAACACTTTCCAGTTCGAGATCAAATAAGACAAACTATAATTAGAGTAAGGGTGTTTACATTTACACCAATACAAAACATGAAACAGAATTAAGTCCATGAAAGTATCAAAGGAAGAGAAAGAGTCCTTGAAAATTCTGCCATTCCTTTAGCCCCATAAATACCAAAGAAAGACTATGTTCAAAGCAAGCCACAAAATCTTCTTTTCTCCATGAAAAGGATGACCCACAAAAATGAGAGCAAGCAAGTCCTGAATACAATTTGGTATTGCGGTGGACCATCCAAAGGCATCAAGAATCAAAGTCCAATATCTAGATGCAAATGTGCAATGGAAAAATAGATGTCCAGGGTGTTCAGAACTTGCAGCACACATGATGCACCAAGATGGAGAAAGGTGGAAATGAGGCATACGTTTTTTAAGACGATCAGCTGAAATACAACACACAATTGATTTTCTCCCAGGAGCAACTCTCCCAAACCTCCCACATTACAGAATGAGCCCAAGTGAATACAAAACACTGCAAGACGAAGTTCAAGACCTGCTAGAAAAAGGACATTAAGTCGAGCCTAAGCCCATGTGCAGTACTAGCACTTTTAACCCCAAAAAAAAGGATGGCTCATGGCGCATGTGTGTGGATAGTTGAGCAATAAACAAGATAACAGTAAAATACAGATTTCCAATACCAAGAATCAATGATCTTCTGGACCAACTAGGCGGTGCCACCATATTCTCAAAGATTGATCTCAAAAGTGGGTATCATCAAATAAGAATAAGGCCAGGGGACGAATGGAAGACCGCTTTCAAAACGAATGAAGGTCTATTTGAATGGTTAGTTATGCCATTCGGCCTATCCAATGCCCCGAGCACATTCATGAGGCTTATGAACCAGGTACTTCACCCTTTTATTAATAAATTTGTAGTGGTTTACTTTGACGATATTCTTATTTATATTCGAGGATTTCAAGATCATGTAGACCACATTAGAACCATATTTTCTACAACATGCTTTAGTCATTAACTTAAAGAAATGTTTATTTGCTACACAAGAAATTTCTTTTTTAGGTTATATAATCGGACACAATAAAATAAGAATGGATCCCCTCAAAGTTAAAGCTATTCAAGAATGGTCTGAACCTAAAACAGTTAGGGAAATCCAAAGCTTCCTCAGTCTAGCCTCATTTTATAGAAAGTTCATAAAAAATTTTAGTACAATCGTAGCTCCTTTAACAAATTGTTAAAAGAAATGTTAATTTTCATGGGGACAAAACCAAAAACAGAGCTTCCACTTAATCAAAGGAAAACTCATGACCAGCCCCGTTTTAGCTCTCCCAAACTTTGACATCCCTTTTGAAGTAGTAGTAGATGCCTCTGGAATAGGAATTGGAGCAGTCTTGTCCCAAAATAATCATCCTATTGAATTTCTTAGCGAAAAATTAAGCCCTTCAAGACAAAAATGGTCAACATATGAACAAGAACTATATTCTTTGGTTAGGGCCCTTAAACAATGGGAACATTATCTATTAAGCAAAGAATTTGTTTTGTTTACCGATCA
Source organism: Luffa aegyptiaca (assembly GCA_017139565.1). Lineage (NCBI taxonomy): Eukaryota > Viridiplantae > Streptophyta > Magnoliopsida > Cucurbitales > Cucurbitaceae > Luffa > Luffa aegyptiaca. Next base: position 32,242,312 of record CM029402.1, on the reverse strand, counting down.
CTTCTCTCTTAAATTTTTACATTCTCAAAAATCAATTAGAAGAATGCATGCTAGATGGTTATCTTTTTTACAACGCTTTGATTTTGTAATCAAACATACTTCGAGTACTACTAACAAAGTGGTAGATGCCTTAAGCCGAAAAACAGGCCTTCTAACATTCTTAAAAGGAGAAATCATAGCCCTAGACAACGTCCCAGATGAATACATAGATGACAAAGATTTTGGCTCAATATGGAAGCAATGTATGGATCATAGACCAGCTGGAGACTTTCATTTAGTAGAAGGGTTTCTTTTTAAAGGCGATACATTGTGTATACCATACTCATCCTTAAGGGAGGCCCTGATCCGAGAAGCACATGCAAGAGGATCGGCAGGCCATTTGGGCAGAGACAAAACCTTGGATATACTGGAAAAACGTTACTATTGGCCACAACTCAGAAGAGATGTCCAAAACTATGTTACCTGATCTTATGTCTGCCAAATATACAAAGGAAACTCTCAAAATACAGGTTTATATACCCCCTTACCAATTCCAGAAAACATTTGGAAAGATCTATCTATGGATTTTATCCTTGGACTCCCATGAACACAACGTGGATTTGATTCAGTTCTGGTTGTCGTGGATTGGTACAACAAAATGACACACTTGCTTGCAAAAAGACTTCCGATGCGATATACATTGCTAATTTGTTCTTCAGAGAGGTTGTTCGACTACATGGGATCCCAAAAACCATTGTATCCGACAGAGATGTTAAATTCCTAAGTCATTTTTGGAAAACCCTATGGCAAAAATTTGATACAACCCTTAAATATAGCACAAGTCATCCCCAAATCGATGGTCAAACCGAGGTAACAAACAGAAATTTGGGGAATTTGATAAGATGCTTAAGTGGAGACAAACCGAAGCAATGGGATATGTCTTTAGCCCAAGCAGAATTCGCCTACAATCATATGAAGAACAGGACAACAGGGAAGTCACCATTTGAGTTAGTTTATACTAAGATTCCTAGATTAACAATGGATCTAACCAATATTCCATCTTCTGTTGATCTTAGTGAGGAAGCGAAAGAAATGACAACAAGAATCCAAGAACTACACAAACAAGTCCACGACCATATAGAGAAGCAAACATCCAAATACAAGGAAGTAGCAGATAAGAAGAGGAGATTCAAAGCATTTAACGTTGGGGATTTAGTAATGATCCACTTGCGGAAAAGCAGATTTCCAGCCGGGACTTACAACAAGCTCAAAAACATGAAAATTGGTCCATTCCCTATTTTGGACAAATTTGGCGATAATGCTTACAAAATCCAACTCCCAGCAGAATACAACATCAACAAAACTTTCAATATTGCTGACATATATCCTTATAATCCATCAGATGAATTTGTATTAGCAGACTAACTCGAGGTCGAGTTAATTTTGTTGGGCGGGGAAATCTGATGTAGCCTATTATTATAATTTCTTAATTTTAGGAGAATAATAGTCTCTTATTCAAATATGGACAACCTAGGTCTTCTTATATAGGAGAAAGACCCATTACAATAAAAGGAAAGAATAAAGGCAATAATGACTAAATATTAACAAATAATATTTACACAATTATATAAACTAGAAATTCCAACACTCCCCCTCAAGTTGGTTTAAAGATGTCTTCCATAGCTAGCTTGTCAATTAGTTTATCGAATTGCTTCTTTGGAAGTCCCTTAGTTAGAACATCAACAATTTGCTCTGTCGTCGGAAGATAAGGGATACATTTTGCACCAGCATCAATCTTTTCTTTAATAAAGTGTTTGTCAACCTCAATATGTTTTGTTCTATCATGTAGAACTGGATTGTGAGCTATAGATATGTCAGCCTTATTGTCACAATAAATTCGAATAGGCTTAGTCTGAGGGAACTTGAATTCTTCAGGTATTCTTCTGATCCATATGCCTTCACAGATTCCATGGGCTAAGGCTCTAAATTCTGCTTCAGCGCTACCCCTGGCCACTACAGTTTGCTTTTTGCTTCGCCATGTGACTAGATTTCCTCCAACAAAGGAACAATAACCTGAGGTAGATCTTCTATCAGTAGTACTTCCAGCCCAGTCTGCATCTGTATAGACCTCTACTTGGAAGTGATTATTCTTTTTGAATAAAATACCTTTTCCAGGAGCTCCTTTTAAATATCGTAAAATCCTATAGGCAGCTTCGAAATAAGTTGGTCTCGGTGCATGCATAAACTGACTTACCATGCTTACAGCAAAAGCAATGTCTGGACGAGTATGAGACAAATAAATTAGTCTCCCCACAAGTCTTTGGTATCTCTCCTTAACCTTTATTTCTTCTTCTTTTGCTGCTTCTAATTTCAAATTAGGCTCAATAAGAGTTTCAGCAACTCTGCATCCAAGTAATCCTGTTTCTTCAAGTAAGTCAAGGACATATTTTCTTTGATTTACAAAGATACCTTTACTTGATCTTGCAAATTCCATCCCAAGGAAATATTTTAACGTTCCCAAGTCCTTGATTTGAAACTCAGTTGCAAGGTTCTTCTTGAGATCAGTTAGACCTACTTCATCATCACCTGTGAGAATATTATCATCAACATAGACAATAGAGATAGAGATTTTATTATTCTCAGAGTGTTTATAAAATATAGTGTGGTCAGCTTGACTTTGAAGAAACCCATAACCAGACACAACTTTTCCAAATCGTTCGAACTAAGCTCTTGGAGACTGTTTAAGGCCATATTGAGATTTCTTTAACCTACAAATTCTATTACTTCCAAGTTCTTTTTCAAAACCTGGTGGCAAATGCATAAAAACTTCTTCCCCAAGATCGCCATTGAGAAAAGCATTTTTCACATCAAGTTGGTAGAGAGGCCACTTTGAATTAGCTGCAAGAGACAACAGTACTCGAATAGAGTTAATTTTAGCAACTGGGGCAAACGTTTCCTGATAATCAATCCCATATGTTTGGGTGAAGCCTTTAGCTACTAATCGGGCCTTATATCTCTCAATACTACCATCTGCATTGCATTTTATGGTAAACACCCATTTACAACCAACTGGTTTCTTATCTTTTGGCAATTCTACTATTTCCCAAGTCCCATTTTGTTTTAGAGCATTCATCTCCTCCATAACTGCTACTTTCCAATTTAGATCTTCTAAAGCCTCATGTATATTCTTTGGAACAAACAAATCATTTATCCTAGAGGTGAAGGCTTTATGACTATTTGACAAATTTTGATATGACATGTAGTTTGCAATAGGATATTTGGTACAACTTCGAGTACCTTTTCTAATGGCTATGGGCATATCAAGATCAGACACAACTGGCAAAGTATTTTGAATAGTTGAAGTAGGAATGGAAGAAGAATTACCAGATTTTCCAGTTTCAATCGTCGGAGTCTCAGATTGGTTCTGTGAAGGATCAACTATTTGGTCTTGCTTCCTCTGATTGAATTTTCTTCTAGTATAAAACTTAAACTCAGGAACTTGATCAGTAGGATCATTATGTAGTATTTCTCCCCCTGATTTAGAAGTTTCTATACTTGGCACCAAAGGACTAGTATCATCAGGAAAAATAAGGTTAGGAAGAGGAGTAGAAACATCCCAAAAGTTATCTTCCAAATTTGGTTTCTCCCCCTGAAGAGAACTTTGGGTAAAATATGGTTGATTTTCTTAAAAAGACACATACATGCTCACAAAACATTTTTTTGTCTGAGGATCAAAACATTTATAGCCTTTTTGATTTGAAGAATAACCCAAAAAAATGCATTTAACGGCTCTATGATCAAGTTTTGACCGAAAGTGACTAGGGATGTGAACATAAGTGGTACACCCAAAAACTTTGAGAGGTAAATCAGAATATAAGCGAGATTGTGGAAAAACATTTTTAAAGCAATCAATAGGAGTTTTAAAATTCAAGATCTTACTAGGCATTCTATTTATTAGATAGGTAGCTGTGAGAATGGCTTCGCCCCATAAATATTTTGGAACATGCATGGAAAACATTATAGCACGAGCTACTTCAAGTAAATGCCTATTTTTTCTTTTAGCAACACCATTCTGTTGAGGAGTATCTCGACAAGTAGACTGGTGAACTATACCTTTATCTTTTAAAAACTCACCAAAAGATTCATTAAAATATTCAGTTCCATTGTCAGAGTATAAAATGCAAATTTTAGTTTGAAATTGAGTTTCGATCATATTGTAAAAATTTCTAAAAATGTCTTTCACCTCAGATTTTTTTTTCCATTAAGTATACCCAAGATAGACGAGTATGGTCGTCAAGTAACAAACCATCTTTTTCCACTATGGGTCCTAATTTTAGAAGCACCCCAAACATCACTATGTATCAAATAAAAAGGTTTGGAAGCTTTGTAAGGTTTAGGTAAATAAGTGGAACGATGATTTTTTGCTAAAATGCAACTTTCACAATCAAAGGAGGAGCAATCGAATCCCTTAAATAAATTTGGAAATAAATGCTTGAGATAAGGAAAACTAGGATGTCCTAACCTAAGATGCCAAAGCATAATTTGTTCTTTACCAGAAAGAGAACTACTGAAACCCTGAGTTACTTTATTACTAAAAGAACCTTCATCAAAGTAGTAAAGGCCATCAAGCATCCTAGCACTCCCAATCATCTTCTCCGATTCTTGATCCTGAAGAATACAATGAGATTCAAAGAATATAACACGACAATTAGAATCTCTAGAAAGTTTACTGACAGATAAGAGATTACAGGCTAATTTCGGAACATGTAAGACAGACTGTAAAGAAATATGTTCATTCAATTTAATAGTTCCTTTTCCTGCAACGGAAGAAAAACTGTCATCTGCAATTCGAATTTTTTCATTAGAATAAGAAGGGGAATATGAGTTAAAAAAGTGAGAGGTACTAGTCATATGGTCAAAAGCTCCAGAATCGATAATCCACAGAGAAGAAGTGCCACAAGAGAAGGCTTGAGGATAATTCCCTGTTTGTGCCAATGAAACACAAGAATTATTACATGATAAATTGGTTGGTAGCAATTTTAGAATTTGATGAACTTGCTCCTTGGACATGATATCAAGTAATGAGTTCATTGGAAATAATAAAATATAACCAGATCAAATAAATACTGAACCAGGTTGAACCAATAGTGAACCGAACCAATAAGTGAACTGAATAAGAACCAATCTGAACCCAGTCTGAACCAATGAGTTCTGAACCAAGTCTGAACCTAATCTGAAATTTGAAACAGTGAAAAAACACAGCCCAGCGAGTCCACAAAAACCACCGAACAAAGTCTGAAGAAATACTTAACAAAAACACGGTGAAAAAGACTCGAAAAAAAACCAAGAACGTAAGCTTGACGGTGACGCGATTGGCGAACGTAGAGGTAAGCTTGGCACGCGATTGACAGTGACGAAGCTTGCGTGGGTTGCAGATGGCACGCGATTGACGAAGCTTGGGCTGGCTTTACATCAGGCTGTGGCTGGCAGAAACACAGGCGCAGCGGCTTGCTGGAGTGGGTCGCGGTTGGCTGGCAGCAGAAACACACAGTTTCTTGGACGGCGACGGAAGGAAACCCACGAAGCAAAACACGATGAGTCTTCGAACAAGATGATGTAGCAACGGAAATGTATGGGTGTAGGCAAAACACGAGACCACCGGCGTCAGAAGTAGGATGCACCAATCAAGAATGGCGGCTAGGGTTCCGACGGCGGCGGCAGCTAGGGTTTCAAAAAATATGGTGTTTAAGGTTTTAGAAACGGCTAGGGTTTAACCTTGCTCTGATATCATCTTAATTTTAGCAGAATAATAGTCTCTTATTCAAATATGGACAACCTAGGTCATCTTATATAGGAGAAAGACCCATTACAATAAAAGGAAAGAATAAAGGCAATAATGACTAAATATTAACAAATAATATTTACACAATTATATAAACTAGAAATTCCAACATAATTACATAATAGGTAGTTAGTTAGTTATCCTTCATGTGCACAACATGTATTTAGTGGTTAAGTATCCTTGTAAGCCTATTTAAAGGCTGGTTATTCATCTAAGAAGACTACCTATGATATTCTACTGATTTTTGGCATTCTCGGCTACATCACAATTTTTGGGAAAAGACCAACTTTCTAATGAAAGAATGCAAGGGCATACAAAAAAAACTAGCCCACAAAAGGGAACCCTACTAAAGGAAAGGGCTCCAATCAAGGATAATAACACCTATCGAATAGTTACAAAAGGCCTTCGAAACCGAAGCCCAAAGAGAAACATGAAATCTAATGAGGGCCCACACATCATATGGGGACCTCTCCACCCCTCTAAAAACCCTATTGTTTCTCTCTCCCCACAAACCCCACAAAATAGCGCACACCTCGGCAAGCCATAACTCCCTTCCCTTATCTCTGAATGGCGGATGGAGGAGAAACTCCTCAATCATCTCCCTGATACTTCTGAAGCTCCTGTCCCGCAAACCAAAAGCATCAAAGAACAAACTCCAAACTAAGCGAGCGAAGGCACAACTCCGCAAAATATGATCCAAGTCTTCCTCCGCCCTCCGACACAGAATACAACAAAATGGCCCCACCAACGAAGGCATCTTTCTCGTGAGAATCTCGAAAGTATTAACTCTTCCATGGATAACTTGTCAGGTAAAGAATCTAACCTTATTAGGAATTTTCACCCTCCAAAGAACAGAAAAGATAGACTCCCTACGGGAGGAGGGATTAAGCAGCCATTGAAAGAAGGAACTACACGAGAAGCCTTTAGTAGGGCTAAGACTACAACTGTGAAAATCCCTTCTCCCCTCCCTAAACTGAAGCTCCCCTATCAACGACAAGAGAGCTACAACCTCCATCATTTCCCTATCGGTCAAAGAGCGCTGGAAACCCAAAGTAGAAGAAGAGCTCCTAGAGACCATAATAACATCAGAGATCACCCGATTTTTTTCCCGATTTTTTATGGAGGACAAACGATAGAGATTAGGAAACTTGGAGCAGAGGGAACAATCCCCACCCACTAATCCTCCCAAAAATAAGTATCCCTCCCGTCACGCACCACACAATGGATCAGACTCGAAAAAACCGAGAGCTCGAAAACAATATCTTTCCACGGGTTTCTAGACATGCCTTTAACCCCCTCTGATAGCCACTCACAAAGATGATAGCCATGCAAACTAACGATAATCCGATGCCAAAGCGAGGTCAACTCGAGCGAGAACCACCATAGCCATTTAGCTAGCAGCGCTCTATTTCTCAAGTTCAGACTCCCTAATTCAAGACCACCAAGACCCACAAGTTTGCTCACTGTCTCCTGATTGACTGAGTGGCTACCCCCCCCCCCCCCGCTAAGAAATCTCTCATAAGCTTTTCCAGACTCCGACACACAAATTTAGGGGCTCTAAAAAGCGATAAGAAATAGATCGGGATCCCACTTAGCACCGAGCGAATCAAGGTCATCCTTCCTCCATTAGAAAAGAAGCATTTCTTCCACGAGGCTAATCTTTTTCTAAACTTGTCCACTATCGAGGACCAAAACTCAACTTTTTTTGGGTTATGGCCTAATAGAAGCCCTAGGTAGGAGGGACGGAACCAATATCGCACCCTACCATGTTAGCAAGCCTCTCCATTTTCTCAATAGGACAATTAACACTTAACACCAGACACTTCCTTATATTAATCTTGAGCCCCGACATCAACTCGAAGAACTCTAAGATATGACTCAATAAGAGAAAGGAATCTTCCTCCCCCAAACAAAAGAATAAAGTGTCGTCGGCAAACTAAAGGTGAGATAAGGCCACTTCCTCCCTTCCCACCTCAAACCCCTTGATAATTGTGGATAAATTAATCTTGATAATAAATTTTGTTATTCAAAAGAGATAATAAACTAACCCAAGAAGCCCGTAATGATAGAGATTATGCAAATCTAGTAGATTTAAGATCAACAACCGGCTATTGCACCTTCCTTGGAAGATATTTTATAACATGAGGATCAAAAAACAAAGCAATAGCTAGATCAAGATATGAAGCATAATTCAGAGCAACTGTTCAAAGAATTTACGAACCTTGATATATATATTTTACGAACCTTGATATATATATACACTGAAAAACTTGAAAATTCCATGGGAGAAGAAGCTCAGTTGTGACAAAAAGTCGACCATCAATATAGCCCTCAACTCGTCCAACATCTTAGAACCAATCATATAGAAATAGACAGACATTTTATTAAAGAACAGCTAAATAATGGACTATCTGCACTTGTTTGACTCACTAAACAACCAAATTGTTGATATGCTGACAAAAGGATTGATGAACACACACTTCCAGAATTTTGTCAGCAAACTTCGACCAGCCACTATGGTATTGTGATGGGAAACGGAACAGCAATCAAAGGAAAAGGAGTATGCAAAGCAGTGGTGATTGAGTTACCAGAGCTATCCGTCATCGAGAATTTTCTTCCCCTGAAGTTGGCCAGAGTAGATGTAATATTGGAAATGCTGTGGTTACGCACGATGGGATTTATGGGAGTCGATTGGACTGATCTAATTATGACCTTTGTGGTCAACGGCTCCAAGATTAATATCAGAGGGGACCCTGGACTTACAAAGGCAGAGGTTTCGTTAAAAATGATGGTAAGATCGTGGACCGACTCTGATCAAGGATTTTTGGTTGAACTCAGAGGCTTGAATGTGAATGAACCTAGTGAGGGGGATCTTAGATCGACAGAAGATCCTGAAGAGCTCCCAAATTCCTTTAAGGAAGTTTTATCTGAATTCAGAGATGTGTTCGAGCTCCCAGACGATGTACCTCCAAAACGGGCCATTGATCATCAGATAGTGCTTCATGAAGGTACGACTCCCATTAATGTTAGGCCCTATAAATATGCTCACGTACAGAAAGATGAAATAGAAAAGCTTGTAGGAGATATGTTATTTTCAGGGATTATACGACCAAGTTCGAGTCCTTTCTCGAGTCCGGTCCTTCTGGTAAAAAAGAAAGATGGGGGATGGCGGTTTTGTGTTGACTACAGGGCCCTAAACAGTGCCACGGTTCTCGATAAATTCCCCATTCCCGTCATAGAAGAGTTGTTGGATGAATTGAATGGGTCATCAGTCTATTCTAAGTTGGACCTAAAATTCGGTTACCATCAGATACGCATGAACGAAGCAGACGTGCATAAAACGGCTTTCAGGACTCACGAGGGGCACTACGAATTCTTGGTTATGCCTTTTGGATTGACTAACGCCCCAACCACCTACCAGTCGCTAATGAACAAGGTATTTCGGCCATATTTGCAAAGATTTATCCTTGGTTTTTTTGACGACATCCTAGTGTACAGCCCCGACATGGATACTGTTGGTTTCTGTATTTTATATTTTTTCCTTAATTAGAGTTATTTGTTGTAATTATATTGTATTTATTTGTGTATCTTTTCCTTATTTGTAATTAGGTCTTTCTCTCCTACTTAAGTAAGGCCTTTTTTGTACCTAGAATTATTATTCAGATTATTGAATAAGAAAAATACCTTTTGCACATGGTATCAGAGCAAAAGAAAAGTAAAACCCTAAAATATCTAACCTAACCCTAGCCGCCACAGCTGCCGCCGGTGAAGTCGCCGCCGTCCGCCTCTTACCCAGCGTCGCCGTTCAACTCCCACCCAGCCGCCACCGTTATCCGAGTCCGAGAAGATCTTCGCAGCCACGATATTGCCGTCTGACCCAATCGCGACCCACGACCCGGACTCTACCCGCGATTTTGCGCCGTGACCTGAACCCCGCGTTGCCTCTGCAAGTCGCCCCTTTCTGTCCACTCTGTGACCCGCGATTTTGCTCCGTCAACTCCGGCCACTCGTCTCCGGTTTCCTTCAACTCCGGCCACTCGCCTGGGATAGATTATCTGTTTTTGTTTTCGATTTTGTTGGGCTGTTTGTTTGGTGTTGTTTGCTTCTCATTGAAGTATCAATATTTTGGGTGTATTTTCCTTCACAGCTTGTTCTTAACTCTCCAAAATAGTAACATGTCCGAAGAGAAATCATTGATGACAAAAATCTCGGACTCACGTACTCATCCCACTGTCCAAATTACAATCATCCGTCTTAATGGGGACAACTTTCTGCTTTGGTCCCAAAGTGTTCGGATGTATATTCGAGGACAAGGGAAGATTGGCTACCTTACTGGAGAGAAAAAAATGTCGAAGAAGGAGGCCCCTTCGTTTGCTACTTGGGATGCTGAAAATTCTATGGTTATGACGTGGTTAGTAAACTCTATGATTGAGAAGATAAGTCGCAACTATATGTGTTACTCGACTACAAAGAAATTATGGGATAGTGTAACTTAGATGTATTCTGACTTGGGCAATCAATCCCAAATGTTTGAACTGAATCTCAAACTGAGAGACATTCGCCAAGGCGGAAATACAGTGACCGAATACATTCACTCTTTGAAAACAATCTGGCAAGACCTAGATCTGTTTGACACTCATGAATGGGAATCCACTAACGATCAAGCTCATTACAAGAAAGTGGTAGAGGATGATCGTATTTATAGATTCCTCGCTGGCCTTAATGATGAATTTGATGAGGTTAGAAGTAGAGTACTTGGTAAGAATCCTCTTCCATATATTAATGAAGTTTACTCTGCAGTTCGTAGGGAAGAGAGTCGTCGCAATGTCATGCTTGGCAAGAAATCTGTCAGTACAGTTGAAACATCTGCTATGGTGGTTGAGGCTACTGCACATAAGGCTTCTACTCAACCTACCAAACCTCGAGTATGGTGTGACTACTGTAATAGGCCTAGACACACCCGTGAGACGTGTTGGAAAATCCATGGAAAACCTGCAAATTGGAAGAGTACTAAGCAAAGTGATAGGAGTAACAATCAGTCCACTTCCACTCCTAATGTTGTTGACTCTCATCCATTCAATCAAGAGCAAATTGATCAACTCCTGAAGCTGCTAAAGGTCACTTCGTCATCTGGTAATCCTAGTGTTTCCTTGGCACAAACAGGTAATTATCCTCTAGCTTTATCTTGCCTTAATTCATCTCCGTGGGTTATAGACTCCGGAGCATCTGACCATATGACTAGTTCCTCTCGTCTGTTTACCTCATACTCTCCCTTGTATTGCAATGAACAAATTCGAATTGCCGATGGTAGTTTTACTTCTATTGAAGGAAAAGGAACTATCCCGTTGACTAAAAATATTACCTTACAATCTGTTCTCCATGTTCCTAAATTAGCTTGTAACTTGTTATCTGTCAGTAAAATTTCTAAGGATGCTAATTGTCGTGTTACTTTCTTTGAAACTCACTGCATCTTTCAGGATCAGGACTCGGAGGAGATGATTGGGCGTGCTAGGATGCTGGATGGTCTCTACTATTTTGATGATTCTCCAACTAGTGATAAAAAAGCTCAGGGCTTGAGTAGTGTTAGTTCTTCTGTTAAAGAAACAATCATGTTTTGGCATCGTAGGCTAGGACATCCCAGTTTTTTCTATTTGAAGTATTTGTTCCCAAACTTATTTAAAGGAATTGATTGTTCAATTTTTCATTGCGAAAGTTGTATCTTTGCCAAAAATCATCGTGCCACATATTTACCAAAACCTTACAAGGTTTCCAAACCATTTTACTTAATTCATAGTGATGTTTGGGGTCCCTCTAAAGTTTTGACTCATAGTGGAAAACGCTGGTTTGTTACTTTCATTGATGATCATACTCGGTTAACTTGGGTTTATTTGTTAGCTAAAAAGTCTGAGGTCAAAGATATCTTTATTCGTTTTTACAATATGATTGAGAATCAATTTCAAACTAAAATCAGTATTTTACATTCTGATAATGGGACTGAATACTTTAACACATATCTAGAGGATTTTTTGAAGGATAAAGGAATTCTCCACCAATCTACCTGTCGTGATACTCCACAACAAAATGGGATTGCTGAGCGAAAAAATAGACATTTACTTGATGTTGCTCGTGCTATTATGTTTTATATGCATGTTCCTAACTATTTGTGGGGAGACACAGTCCTTACCGTTGCTTATCTCATAAACCGGATGCCTTCTAAGATTTTGGCCTTTAAAACTCCTCTTGATCAACTTAGAATTTTTTTCCCATTGTTCGTCTATATTCCGATTTATCGATCAAAATTTTTGGGTGTACTGCATATGTTCATATTTCTAGTCCTTCTCAGTCTAAGTTTGATCCTCGTGCTATTAAATGCATTTTTTTAGGATACGCTTCAAACAAAAAGGGATATCGATGTTTTGACCCTTTGACCAAAAAATACTTTGAAAGTATGGATGTATTGTTTGTGGAGAACCAACCTTTTTTCAGCCAAAATTCTCTTCAGGGGGAGATTTCTAACGTGGAAGAAAATTTTTGGGATACTTCTCCCCTCCCTAAAATCATATGTCCTGAGACTACTAGCACTTCTATGCCAAACATGGAAAGTTCTATTTCAGGGGGAGAAATACTACAAAATGATCTCACTGATCGAAATCCTGAACTTCAGGTTTATACTAGAAGGACATTACATCAAAAGAATGAGGATCAGATAGTGGACTTGTCACAATACCAATCTAATGCTCCGATGAATGATACTGAAGATTCAGGTAACCAATCTTTATCCAATATCTCTGACCTTGATATCCCAATAGCCCATAGGAAAGGTGTCCGTAATTGTACCAAATACCCTATTGCAAATTACCTTTCTTATCATAGATTGTCTGATAATCATAAAGCCTTCACCTCTAGGATAACCAACCTATTTATTCCAAGGAACATACAGGAGGCCCAAAATGATCCGAATGGAATTTAGCAATTATGGAGGAGATGAATGCGCTGAAACAGAATTGTACATGGGATGTAGTTGAACTACCAAAAGATAAGAAAACGGTAGGATGCAAATGGGTATTCACTATAAAGTGCAAAGCTGATGGTGATATTGAACGATACAAAGCTAGATTAGTTGCTAAAGGCTTTACTCAGACCTATGGAATTGATTATCAGGAAACATTTGCTCCGGTGGCTAAGATTAACTCTATAAGAGTACTCTTATCTATTGCTGTTAATTCAAATTGGCCTCTTTATCAGCTTGATGTAAAAAATGCATTCCTCAATGGTGATCTTGAAGAGGAAGTATTTATGGACTTACCACCAAGTTTTGAAGTGGATCTTGGAGCTAACAAAGTTTGCAGGTTAAAGAAATCTCTATATGGCCTTAAACAATCTCCTAGAGCGTGGTTTGAACGGTTTGGGAAAGCTGTTACTAGCTATGGTTTTCTTCAGAGTCAAGCAGATCATACTATTTTCTATAAGCACACTGGAAATGACAAGATGGTTGTTTTAATACTGTATGTTGATGATATCATTCTTACAGGTAATGATGAGGTTGAACTGAATTGTTTGAAGGAAAAACTGGCCAATGAATTCCAAATCAAAGACTTGGGAACTTTGAAATATTTCCTAGGGATGGAATTTGCTAGATCAAAAAAGGGTATCCTTGTCAATCAGAGGAAATATATTATTGATTTGCTTCAAGAGACAGGCTTACTTGGTTGTAGGACGGCAGAAACTCCTATTGAACCAAATTTGAAATTACAAGCTGCAACAGAGAAAGAGGTAAGAGATAAGGGAAAATACCAAAGACTTGTGGGAAGTATGGGGGAGTGAGAGTATTAAGGGCTGAGAGTATGGTTGTAGGGTTGTTTTTTGGGTAATTTTGGCTTGGACGTGAGGTCTGAGGGAGAGCCCCAGCACTCTCGAATTGTTGGAAGCTATGAAGCACGGACACGCCAAAATGGGGGAGGATCTGTGTCGGACACGCGTCGGACACAGATTCGTCCGGACACGCTCCGGACACGTGTCCGACACGCAATTTTGCGTGTCCTATTTTGTTTTTTTTTTTTTTTAATTTCGGACACGGCTGGATACGCCCAGGACACGCTGCTTCAGAATTTTTAAGTTAAGTGGGCTGAAATTGAAGCCCAATTTCTGGTGGGCTGTTTAATTAAAAAAAAAAAAAAGAAATAGAAAAGGAAAACCTGGGTTTTGCTCCAGCTCCACTTAGGGTTTTTTAATTTTCCCAATTCCCATTATTGCCTTTTCCTCTTTTCGTTTCACGCTTCACCACCCCACCCACGAACTCAGCGTTTTTCTCCACCTCTTCTTCACGAAAACAGCAGCTTTCTTCCGTTCGCCGGCCGCCCATTTCTGCTGTTTTCTTTTGTTTTCACTCTTCTTCTTCACGGCTTCTCCACGAAATCAGCAAGCTGACCCACCTTTTTCTTCTAGCGTAAGTTTAGGTTTTGTTTCTGTTTTTTTTTTTTTAAACTCTTTTTAACTTAAAAATCTTAAGATTTAAGCCATAGAGGCCAGCCCAATTAAATTAAAGAGTCTTTTTGAATTTTAAAAAATGGAAGGATGAAATTAAAAAAAAAAAAAATTATATATGTATACTAAAAAAAAATTTAAAAATCTGTATATATACTAAAAATTAAAAATATATATATATACTAAAAATTTTTTAAAAAAATTTATATATATACTTATAAAAAAAAAAAAAACGTATCTTCAACGTATCCGTATCTTAGTTTTTTAGAAATTGACGTATCGCCGTGTCCTGTCGTGTCCGTGTCCGTGCTTTTTAGGCTGGAAGTTTACCGTGTTGTTTGGTTATTTTGAGTGATATTTCAATAGAATAACCCCTCTGCTCAAAGAAGAACTATCCTTGAAGCAGAGTTGGTTCTTTGGATTGGTCTCTGTGTGTTTTCTTCCTTCTTTTCCTTGTTGTTTGTCTTGTTTGGTGCAGGAAATCGAAGAAGAAACCTAACAGATTAGCCCAAAATAAACTTTTTTCAGACCATGATTGTGTAACAATTTTTCTTGTCCATTTTTTCATCAACTATTAAATGCGACCTTTGTCATCGAGCCTGTAAATTTCAATAGAACAATGAGGAAAAGGTATTAACTTATTCACTCCTAGGGCAGACTGCATGTAGTTCACCCCTTCACTTTATACACTCTGGGCATTTTAAGCCAACGGAAATCAGATGTCTCTGAATTCTTGTATATCATTGAGGATATAACTGACCATACAATTGATAGGCAGTGAGAAATTGTACAAGTATATCAGCCACCCCCACCCCACATGTTGTCAAAAAAGAAATTGAATCACTCACCAAAGTTTTGCATATTTCAGACAAGTCCTCAATCGGTAATGACTCTGAGCCATAGCTGCATCATAGTAAAATACCATATGTGCATAACATAATTAGCAACAGAGGCATTAACATCAATGAATTGGCATCCTAAATTGTGCAAAGCAATGAGAAAACAGCTATACCTCTGAATTACTACACTGACCCGTACATCATTTATCATTACAATGATATTTCATATCTTGTGGGAATTAAATATAAATGTTGCACTCAACTCTCAAGATTGAACATTTTGATAAATGAGAAGCAGGCGAACATAAAGCCAATAAGCTAGAGTCACTTATAACCAAATTAAACTTAATGTAAAAAAATTATATTTTGATGTACAATCAAGACGCTGTTTTTGACAGACAACTAAATATGCAGCAGTAGAAATGAAATTGACCAAAAGTGAATTAGCAGAAAAGCCCCCATCAAAATAGACTCAAATCAGTGACAAGCACCATGCAGATAAGGAAAACAAATACTTGTATCGGTATTGCTTTCTCTAATAAAATCTAGCACATGGTAATGCAACTTAAGCACTAGTTCATAAATCATAAACATACCACACATCGAAAGGTGTATCAAATGATGTGCCATAAATATTATAGAAGGAGATTCCATCTGGTAGTTTTGCGCTATCAATTACTTGGCGTGTACCAGCAGCCCATTTGAGAATATCAAAGTTAAAGGGCAGTGGAATGGTCTTTCCATGAAATTTTATCTGCAAGAATTGAACATAGAATTAGCTTTCACATTTGGCAGGATGGATCACTAAGACCTTAAAAAAGAAAAGGAAAAAAAAAAAAGACTTCGTTCATTTCAGGCTAAGAAATTAGTTAATGATTACTATGTGGATGCTCGACAGGTATTGCCACTACTGAACATTGAACAAGTACTAAAAATAATAATAACAAAATACTTCTAAAAGAAAAGCTATAATTTCTATTACAATTTCTAAACTTCTTGAATAATCCTTTACAGATTCTTTCTTTCTGTCATGTGAGGAAATGAATCAATCAGTATTTTGCCTTCTTCAGTCTCCTGTATGGAGGGAGTAAAAACTTTCCTAAATTGCAACATTACCTTGATTGTACCAAATGTCACAGAAGCAGCTGAATTTAACAGTTTAAGAGTATAAACTAATTATACCATTGCCAAATTCAGCCAAGGAAGCTAATGCTAGAGAATGATCTCTTTTGCCTATGTGCTTCAGATGAGAATCTTTTTGTAATTTGTTTCTTCAAAGATGACTCCTTATCTTCTTGTATTTGTGTAATTGTCCTCTACGTACAAATATAATACTTCATTTATTATCAAAAGAACATTGCTTGACTATTCAACCAGTCTTTCATAGCTAAGCGTGTTGAGATCGTTGAGAATTATAAGATTTTGTTAGGTATCCAAACTAAGAAAAGACACCAAACACTAAAATATTATATAGCAATATCAAAATGACGTTACAATATAAACCCGATAGCCTTTCGAGAGGGCTAACTCTCTCCCAAGTCCCACAATGAGACACTACCAAAATTCTCCACACCAAGACTCCATAAGCTACCCTATTTATAACCAAGGCACACCCATGGCTCCCTAGCTATTTACTATTATATCCTTACTCCCCTTCTAATACTATTCTCCAAATATACCATACTAATACCCTTACATTACTCCGCCCTTAAAAGACACCTTGTCCTCAAGGTGTGCTTACAAAACACAATCCCAAAATTGGACAACTAGTTCTTTTCCCAGAAAACGAAAATGCAGGACCCTCATTCTTTCAAAAAAAAAAAGATAAACTAAGCCTTCTTTAAAGACAAAACCCAGTTGGACGCCGCTTCATCATTTCTGTGCGATGGCCGGTTGTTAGCGGCGGTGATTGGCAGCGACAGAAAAAATGTTGATAGTTGGTGATGTACAGAAGAGACGATGGCCAACAGTGAGCGATGTAAGTGGGAAGCCTATTTGAAAGTTCTTTGCGGCAGTAGGGTTGGCTTTGAACTTCATTGGGCCCATTAATGTCCTATTGGGCCAGCTGTTCGATTGTAACCAGAGAACCACCCAGCCCAAATAAATCATGTTGCATGCATTTATTAATTGCTTCTGAAATGAAATAGGCTTGTTATCCAATTGATTCAAGACCAGCCCATGATTAATAAGCTCATAGCCCCACCTGCTTCCAGAATCCTCTTCATCCCCCCGATAGTCCACATTAGGGTTAAGAAAAAAGAACTTGGTGGCTGTTAATGGAACGTAGTGGGTAGGGTTTTGCCATTCCGGGTCGGGTTTTGGGCTTAAAATAAAAAACAGCCTGGTCCAAAATCCATCAGGCCCACTTAATGCCATTGAAAAGGAATGGGCTTCCTCCAAGCTGTTTACAGCCAGCCCATTAACATTCAGCCTATCAACCCTCTGCCCAAGATGCCTAAGGCCCCAACTCTTTCCAGACCCTTCTGATTGAGCGTGATTAGGTTTAGGGTTTAACAATTCACCCACGTGACTCCTTGATGTGGTCCTTACCCGTACACGCCGTTTCCATCGTCTTTTTCCCCACGGCTTTGTCCTCGACCCCGTTTGCCTTCGCCGCCGATGATGGTCACCTTCAAGAATCTCTTCACGACAGTCTCTCTCAATTTCTCCCACCATCTCTCCACAACATTTGAATGGGTGCCTCGAGGATTGCTTCTCCGTCCAAACTAGAAGATGCCGCCGGCGATGGACTCTGTCAGTCTCCCCGGTTGTCCATTCTCCCTTCTTCAATCGCCGCCTCAGCCATGTCTTTGCCTTCGACCCGACAAGTAATTGTCGATAATCACTTTCTCCTCTTCTCTTTCGAGCCTTACGACTGCTGAACTTTCTCTCCTTCAGTCTTGGCCGAAAATTCCGCTTCCAAAATCCAGCATTCGATATTCCAAAAAACTCTCTAGCCCGCTTGCGCACGATTTTCGCACTCCGGCAGATTGCACGACCTCCCCTCTTCGCACCACAACAAACTACAATTTGGCCTGCCCTTAACGCTTGCGTTCAGCCTGATTCCTTCTCGGATGTAGCATTAGCTTCGTCGTTGCGCTTCTCCTTTGCCACGGTCGTTGAAGACTGGACAGGACTTTGTGCTTTTTAGCCCCGATCAACTTGTGTCTTTGCTTTCTTCTCCAACTCTCTTGCATTGAGATGACTCTTCCTCAATCGTGTCTATTGCTTCCACCGTTTCTCCCTTCCCTTCTACGACCATCGAATCAGAAGCTCCTTCAATTTTTCCTGCCATCTTTTGTTGCTGAGACGAACTTGTTGTGATGGCAAAATTTAACCCACCCTTACCACTGGAAAACTCAGACACCATCCCGATCATGGCTCTTTGATTCTTTATTTCTGAAGCTAACAATTCAATGCTCTTGGCCATCTTCTGTAGAACCTCTCTGATTTCAACCATTTTTTTTTTCACTTGCGGTTGATGCTTACTCCAGGACGAACGTGCTCTGATACCAATTTGTTAGGTATCCAAACTAAGAAAAGACACCAAACACTAAAATATTATATTGCAATATCAAAATGACGTTACAATATAAACCCGATAGCCTTTCGAGAGGGCTAACTCTCTCCCAAGTCCCACAATGAGACACTACCAAAATTCTCCACACCAAGACTCCATAAGCTACCCTATTTATAACCAAGGCACACCCATGGCTCCCTAGCTATTTACTATTATACCCTTACTCCCCTTCTAATACTATTCTCCAAATATACCATACTAATACCCTTACAGATTTCTTCTCTACAGAGAATTGCTTTCATTGCATAAAAAATGGGGAATGGAAAGAATATAAAAATAAAAAAATAAAAAATAAAATAAAATAATGTGCAAACACAAGGCGTTTTGTATTTTTCTCAATTGTATTCTAAACTTACTTACACTAGGTACAAATAGTCTCTCTTAAGAAGGAGAGAAAGACTTAATAACATAAAAGGAAAAATACATAACAAATAAATACAATAAATACAAATAACTATAATTAAGGAAAATATCAAACACAGAAACCAACACTCCCCCTCAAACTGGTTTGAAGATATCTTCCATTGCCAGCTTGTTAATCAACTTGTCAAATCGTAGCTTCGGAAGCCCTTTAGTTAGCACATCAGCAATTTGCTCTGTTGTAGGAAGATAGGGGATACATATCACTTCAGTGTCAATCTTCTCCTTTATAAAGTGTTTATCAACTTCAATATGTTTTGTCCTATCGTGAAGGACTGGATTGTGGGCTATGGAGATGGCTGCCTTATTATCACAGTAAACGCGCATAGGCTTTATTTGGACAAATTTCAATTCTTCAAGTAGTCGTTTTATCAAAATACCTTCACAAATGCCATGAGCTAACACTCTGAATTCTGCTTCAGCACTACTCCTGGCTACCACAATTTGTTTTTTACTGCGCCAAGTGACTAGATTTCCTCCAACAAAGGAGCAATAACCAGAAGAAGATCTTCTATCTGTGGCGCTACCTGCCCAATCAACATCAGTGTAAATTTCAACATGTAAGTGATCATGTTTCTTAAAGAATATGCCTTTTCCTGGAGTTCCTTTCAAATATCTGAGGATCCTGTAAACTGCCTCAAAGTGAGTTGGCCCTGGAGCATGCATGAATTGACTTACCATACTAACTGCAAAAGCAATATCAGGACGAGTATGAGATAAGTAAATAAGTCTTCTCACAAGTCTGTGGTATTTTCCCTTATCTTTAACCTCTTCCTCTGTTGCAGCTTGCAATTTCAAATTTGGTTCAATAGGAGTGTCCTACAACCAAGTAAACCTGTTTCTTGAAGCAGATCAATGATGTATTTCCTTTGATTGACAAGAATACCCTTCTTTGACCTGGCAAATTCCATTCCTAGGAAATATTTCAAAATTCCCAAATTTTCATTTGCTAGTTTTTTCTTCAAACTATTCAGTTCAACCTCATCATTACCTGTAAGAATGATATCATCAACATACACTATTAAAACAACCATCTTGTCATTTCCAGTGTGTTTATAAAAAATGGTATGATCTGCTTGACTCTGAAGAAAACCATAGCTAGTAACAGCTTTCCCAAAACGTTCAAACCACGCTCTAGGAGACTGTTTAAGGCCATATAGAGATTTCTTTAACCTGCATACTTTGTTCACCCCAAGTTCCATTTCAAAACCTGGTGGTAAGTCCATAAATATCTCCTCTTCGAGATCACCATTGAGGAATGCATTTTTTACATCAAGCTGATAAAGAGGCCAATCTGAATTAACACCAATAGATAAAAGCACTCTAATTGAGTTTATCTTAGCAACAGGAGCAAACGTTTCTTGATAATCAATTCCATAGGTCTGTGTAAAGCCTTTAGCAACTAATCTGGCTTTGTATCGTTCAATATCACCATCAAATTTGCATTTTATAGTGAATACCCATTTGCACCCTACTGTTTTCTTATCTTTCGGTAGTTCTACTATATCCCATGTGCAATTGTGTTTCAAAGCATTCATCTCTTCCATGACTGACAAATTCCAATTCGGATCATTTTGGGCCTCCTGTATATTCCTTGGAATAAATAGGTTGGTTATCCTAGAGGTGAAGGCTTTATGATTATCAGACAATCTATGATAAGAAAGGTAATTTGCAATAGGATATTTGGTACAATTACGAATACCCTTCCTATGGGTTATTGGAATATCAAGATCAGATATGTTGGATAAAGATTGGTTACCTGAATCTCCAGTATCATTCGTCGGAACATCAAATTGGTTTTGTGACAAGTCCACTATCTGGTCCCGATTCTTTTGATTCAATGTCCTTCTAGTGTAAACTTGAAGTTCAGGATTTCGATCAGTGAGATCATTTAGTAGTATTTCTCCCCCTGAAATAGAATTTTCTATGTTTGGCACAGAAGTACTAGTAGTCTCAGGACATATAATTTTAGGGAGGGGAGAAGTATCCCAAAAAATTTCTTCCAAGTTAGATATTTCCCCCTGAAGAGAATTTTGGCTAAAAAAAGGTTGGTGTTCCACAAACAATACATCCATACTTTCAAAGTATTTTTTGGTCAAAGGGTCAAAACATCGATATCCCTTTTTGTTTGAAGCGTATCCTAAAAAAATGCATTTAATAGCACGAGGATCAAACTTAGACTGAGAAGGACTAGAAATATGAACATATGCAGTACACCCAAAAATTTTGATCGATAAATCAGAATATAGACGAACAATGGGAAAAAAATTCTTAAATTGATCAAGAGGAGTTTTAAAGGCCAGAATCTTGGAAGGCATCCGATTTATGAGATAAGCAGCTGTAAGGACTGCGTCTCCCCACAAATAGTTAGGAACATGCATATAGAACATAATAGCACGAGCAACATCTAATAAATGTCTATTTTTTCGTTCAGCAATTCCATTTTGTTGTGGAGTATTGCGACAAGTAGACTGATGAAAAACTCCTTTGTCCTTCAGAAAATCCTCTAAATATGCTTTAAGTATTCAGTCCCATTATCAAAGTGTAAAATACAAATTTTAGTTTGAAATTGATTCTCAATCATATTGTAAAAACGGATAAAGATATCTTTGACCTCAGACTTTTTTGTTAACAAATAAACCCAAGTTAACCGAGTATGATCATCAATGAATGTAACAAACCAACGTTTTCCACTATGAGTTAAAACTTTAGAGGGACCCCAAACATCACTATGAATTAAGTAAAAAGGTTTGGAAACCTTGTAAGGTTTTGGCAAATACATGGCACGATGATTTTTAGCAAAGATACAACTTTCACAATGAAAAATTGAACAATCAATTCCTTTAAATAAGTTTGGGAACAAATACTTTAAATAGAAAAAACTGGGATGTCCTAGTCTACGATGCCAAAGCATGATTGTTTCTTTAACAGAGGAAGAACTAACACTACTTAAGCCCTGAGCTTTTTTATCACTAGTTGGAGATTCATCAAAATAGTAGAGACCATCAAGCATCCTAGCACACCCAATCATCTCCCCCGAGTCCTGATCCTGAAAGATGCAGTGAGTTTCAAAGAAGGTAACACGACAGTTAGCATCCTTAGAAATTTTGCTGACAGATAACAAATTACAGGCTAATTTAGGAACATGAAGAACAGATTGTAAGGTAATATTTGTGGTCAAACAAATGGTTCCTTTTCCTGCAACGGAAGTAAAACTACCATCGGCAATTCTAATTTGTTCATTGCAATACAAGGGAGAGTATGAGGTAAAAAAACAAGAGGAACTAGTCATATGGTCAGATGCTCCAGAGTCTATAACCCATGGAGATGTATTTAGGCAAGATAAAGCTAGAGGATAATTACCTGTTTGTGCCAAGGAAACACTAGGATTACCAGATGACGAAGTGGCCTTTAGCAGCTTCAGGAGTTGATCAATTTGCTCTTGATTGAATGGATGAGAGTCAACAACATTGGCAGTAGAAGCAGACTGATGATTACCCTTATCACTTTGCTTGGTACTCTTCCAATTTGCAGGTTTTCCATGGATTTTCCAACATGTCTTACGAGTGTGTCGAGGTTTATTACAGTAGTCACACCATACTCGAGGTTTGGTGGGTTGAGTAGAAGCCTTATTTGCAGTAGACTCAACCACCATAGCAGATGTTTCAACTGTAGTAACAGATTTCTTGCCAAGCATGACATTGCGACGACTTTCTTCCCTGCGAACTTCAGAGTAAACAGCATTAATAGTTGGGAGAGGATTCTTACCAATTACTCTACTTCTCACTTCATCAAATTCATCATTGAGGCCAGCAAGAAATCTGTAAATACGACCATCCTCTACCACTTTCTTACAATGAGTTTGATCTTTAGTGGACTCCCATTCATAAGTGTCAAAAAGATCTAGGTCTTGCCAAATTGTTTTCAAGGAGTGAATGTACTCTGTAACTGTATTTCCATTTTTGCGAATATCTCTTAGTTTGAGATTCAGTTCAAATACTTGTGATTGATTGCCCAAGTCGGAATACATCTCTTTTACACTATCCCATAATTCCTTCGCAGTAGTTACGACTTATCCTCTCAGTCATAGAGTTTACTAACCACGTCATAACCATAGAATTTTCAGCATCCCAAGTAGCAAACAAAGGGTCATCCTTCTTCGGCATTTTTTTCTCTCCAGTAATATAGCCAATCTTTCCTTGTCCTCGAATATACATCCGAACACTTTGGGACCAAAGCAAAAAATTATCCCCATTAAGACGAATGGTTGTAATTTGGATAGTAGGATGGGTACGTATGTCAGAGACCTTAGTCATCAAAGATTTTTCTTCAGACATATTACTGTTTTGAAGAATCAGTTGTAATGAAACAAAACAACCCAAAAAAATTGCTTCAGTGAGCAACAATCAACCCAAATAAACCTTAACAAACAGCACCAACAAAATCAAAAAACTAATCCCTGGGCAAATGAGCAACAGTGACGACGAGAAGCCGGAAGAAGCTGACGGACGGCGCGAGCTGATGAACGGCGTGAACTGGACAGACTGAGGCGACGTGCAGAGGCGACTCGAAAGGGTCGGGTCACGGTGCACGTTCGGGTCGAGGTCACGAGTTGCGCGGTCGCAGGTTGCGTCACAATCGGCAAAAGAAAACGCTCCTGGTCGCTGGAACTGCTCGCGAATGGCTTCGTCAACGGTCGGTGAGAGAAGCACCTGGGTAAGAGCCGGTCGAAACCTTCGTCAGCGGCGGTGGGCTGATGTTGGCAGTGGCGGCGGAAGCTGAGGCGGCTAGGGTTAGGGTTTTACCTTGTTTGCTCTCTCTGATACCATGTGCAAATACAAGGCTTTTTGTATTTTTCTCAATTGTATTCTAAACTTACTTACACTAGGTACAAATAGTCTCTCTTAAGAAGGAGAGAAAGCCCTAATAACATAAAAGGAAAAATACATAACAAATAAATACAATAAATACAAATAACTCTAATTAAGGAAAATATCAAACATAGAAACCAACAAATAACATTAAAAAAAAAGGAGTTGGTGTTGAATATTTATTTAATTGTTGCTGTTTGCTAATCGTTATATAGGACTATTGTTGATCCTAGTGATTTACTGCCCTACAAATCAGTATAATAGGATAAAAATAAACAGGCTCAATGTAACCGCCCATATTTTCCAATACGGTCATTCTTACAAATAATGCGGAAGCGATTTAACAAAACTGAAAACACATCTTACTAATCCAAAAAGATAAGGCTTACAACCAAAGCCAAGTCCATCATTAAGGAACAAAAAACATACAGAACTAAACAAATCACAAGTTCTCATCGGTCATGCCAGAACGCTAGCCTAATCGCTGCCAGAACTATCTCTTGCTCTTTCATTTGAAAACATTTTAAAAACAAAATGAGTACAAAAATACTCAATAAGCAACTTCCACATCAAGTTCACAATTCATCAAGTTCACAATTCATTTTTGTTCAAAACAAAACATAAGATTTCAGGTAATAAAACATTTCAACATTCGAAACAAAATCATTCTTTCAGTCAAACAATACTTTCATAACATATTGGGAAAGATGCATTAATGGAGTAGCCCAGAACAAAAGTGGTTACCCGTCGGTAACACCAATTAGACATTCATACAAAATTGTCGGTTAAAACCGACTAGAACATTTAAAATCAAATACTTAAGTGTGAGGCCATGTGAGTGAAACACACACATGAATCTACATTCCAAAGGAACGTCAAACCACATAAGTGTCTTCTCACAAATAAGTTAGAGTCAGAACATTTCATACAAATACTTAAGAGTGAGGCCACGTGAGTGCAACACACACATGAATCTACATTCCAAAGAAACGTCAAACCACATAAGTGCCTTCTCACAAAAGTATTGTTAGTAACAAGTGCTTAATAATAAATCATTTTGATTCTTGATTCTACACTTTTGAAATGCTTTCCAGTCAAGCACTTGGGCCAAAACCAAAACCATAGAAATGCTTTCAAACAAAGACTTTAAATGTTTCTAAGTTTTTCCCAAAATACTTTTAAGTTACTAGATAACATATCTTTTTTTTTCCGAGTTCCCTAGCAAATATAATTATTTTCAATGGGAAATCATAGCAACTCATTAAGAATTAATGCTTTTGCATATAAAGTAATACTTTAACTTGGGCCACATCACTTCAAACCAACACGAGTGTTCCCTTTTTAATTGACAATCCCAAAACTTAAACATATAACAAAACTATCAGTAATCAATGAAAAGGTTAGTACCTCGTTATTTCTTAATGCTTCTTCAAATAAAGCAATACTATCAATTGGGTCATACGACTTCAAATCAACAGAAGTTTTCCCGTTGACAGAACTCTTTTTCCAAACTTGGATCTGTGGTTGTGCATGCCATTTGAATCCTAAATTTGCCAGCATCTCATAAATTGAAGGACATTCAACCAACTGCACATAAAAATAATTGGTAAACCTATGACAAGTCATGATTATATCATACACTAATAGGTGGTGTCATTGTCACTTCTATTCTTTGATAACATAAACATAATATCATTAAGGAGAGACGAAGACGTGTATGAAAAAATGGTTGATAGCTAATAAGATATCCAACCTGTCAATAAAGATTAGAAAAAATACTCTCCATTCTCCAAGTGGCATTGATGAAAAACGGGAGAGATTTAAAAAATTCTGGCTAAGAAACTCCAAAAGAACATAGAAGTATACTAAAGATCAAAACTCATAAATGTTCCAATCAACTTCTTGACTAGTCTTCTTATTCCTTTCTAAATCTACTCTCTATAGAGTGGCCTTAGTTGCTTTAAGGAAGAAAATCTTAACTTCATCTTTGAAAAGACAACTACCCAGTATTTGATTTCAGAAGTCTCTTATATTACGAGGAAAACACCAATAAAGCGTAGAATATTGAAAAAGAAGTTGCAAGTGGAGAGAAAAAGGAGAACGTATAGAATTTCTTTGCCCTTTTTTCTTTAACTTGAGAGCATGCACTATTTGGGTTACATGAATCAAAAGCAACATTTAGTTGGTTTGGAAAGTGTAAACTCTAAGGTTTGAGAGAATCAGAATTATCTATTCCATTCACATAAAAGATATATATATACAAGTGTACAAGGTTAACCCTAAGTAGGAGAATGTAAAAAGACAATAAAGGACAACTCTATATAATTACACTTATTATACTAATATAATAACTCTAACACTCCCCCTCAAGTTGGAGCATATATATTCGTCATGCCCAACTTGTTAGAGAGATAATCTATTCGAGCTCCATTTAGTGCCTTTGTGAAGATATCTCCTAATTGCTCTCCAGTCTTCACATATCCTGTTGACACCAAACCTTCTTGTATCTTTTCACGTACAAAGTGACAGTCAACCTCAATGTGTTTAGTCCGTTCATGAAATACCGGATTAGATGCAATATGAAGAGCTGCCTGATTATCACACCACAATTTTGTCGGTGTTGTGATATCAAATCCCAATTCAACAAGAAGTTGACGTATCCAGACTAATTCACATACAGACTGTGCCATTGCTCTATATTCTGATTCAGCACTTGAACGTGACACCACATTTTGTTTCTTACTTTTCCAAGAAACCAAATTACCACCCACAAATACACAATATCCTGAAGTTGATCTTCTATCTTCTCTAGATCCTGCCCAGTCAGCATCTGAGAAGCATTCAATGTTCATGTGTCCATAATCCTTATATAATAAACCACGTCCAGGAGCTGCCTTCAAATAACACAAAATGTGTTCCAATGCAGCCCAATGATCAACTGTAGGAGAAGACATAAACTGGCTCACAATACTCACTGAATAGGCTATGTCAGGCCGAGTCACTGTAAGATAATTGAGTTTTCCTACTAACCTTCTATACCTTTCAGGATCTTTAAGTAACTCTCCCTCTTTTGTAAGCTGTAAGTTTGGCATCATTGGGGTACTACATGGTTTAGCCCCTAACTTCCCTGTTTCAGTCAACAAGTCAATTACATATTTTCTCTGTGATAACAGGATTCCCTTCTTGCTCCTTATTACCTCAATTCCTAGAAAGTATTTCAACGTTCCCAAATCTTTTGTATGGAATTGACTATGGAGAAAGGTTTTGAGTGCTTGGATACCTGATGTGTCATCGCCAGTAATAACAATATCATCAACATACACAACCAACAAGATAACACCATTTTCAGATCGCTTATAAAAAACAGAATGATCTGATTTACTTTTCCTCATTCCAAAATTTACAATCACCTGATTGAATTTTCCAAACCAAGCTCGTGGACTCTGTTTTAATCCATACAAGGATTTAAGAAGACGACATACCTTTCCATGCTCCCCCTGAGCAACAAACCCTGGTGGTTGCTCCATATACACCTCTTCTTCAAGATCACCATGAAGAAAGGCATTTTTAATATCAAGCTGATGCAAGGGCCAATGATGAATGGATGCCAACGAAATGAACAGCCGAACAGAAGCCAATTTAGCAACGGGAGAAAAGGTATCAGAATAGTCAACCCCATAGGTTTGTGCATAACCCTTAGCAACAAGGCGAGCTTTCAAGCGAGCCACAGATCCATCTGGATTGACCTTGACCGCAAATACCCACTTACAACCAATAGGCTTCTTTCCTGCAGGAAGTGAAACTAAATCCCAAGTACAATTGTCATCTAAGGCATTCATCTCCTCAACCATTGCAGCACGCCAACCAGGATGAGACAAAGCTTCATGAACAGTCTTAGGAACAGATACCGATTGTAAGGATGCAATAAAAGAACAGGTAGAAGATGACAAATGATTATATGAAACAAAATTGGAAATAGGATAAGTGCATTGACGTTTACCTTTACGAAGAGCAATGGGAAGGTCATCGCTCGTTCCTGGATCCCATGACGAAGAAGCCTCTGGTTCAGGGCATGTAACTGAAGGGGGTGGTCGTCGAGAATAAACCTGAGTAATAGGTGGACGAGTAGAAACAGGTATAGATGGAGGTGAATCAGTAGAAGGCTCACAAGAGGAGAGAATGGTATAGACAAGAAAATCATCATCTTCCTCATTACGCTCCCCCTTAGGCTGACTTGAAGGTGAGGAAAAGAAAGAAGAATCCTCAAAGAAGGTGACATCAGGAGAGACAAAATAACGATCGAGACTAGGACAATAACACCGATACCCTTTTTGAACACGAGAATAACCAAGGAAGATACATTTTAAGGACTTGGGATCAAGTTTGGTGAGATGAGGACGAACATCCCGAACAAAGCAAATACAACCAAAGATTTTGGGAGGAAGAGAGAATGAAGGTTGTGTGGGACATAAAATACGATAAGGTATCTCACCCTTTAGAATTGAGGAGGGCATGCGATTTATTAAGAAACAAGCTGTGGATACAGCATCGGCCCAAAAATACTTTGGAACATTCATCTGGAACATTAAGGCTCTGGCTGTTTCGAGGAGATGACGGTTCTTTCTTTCTGCAACCCCATTTTGAGATGGAGTATCAACACATGAGGATTGATGGAGGATGCCATGTTCATCTAAATAAGAATTAAGAGCATGAGAGAAGTATTCTTTAGCATTATCACTCCGTAGAACTTTAAGAGAACCGTTAAATTGAGTTCGGATTTCAGCATGGAAGTTACGAAAATGAGAAAGCAACTCAGAGCGATTTTTCATTAAATATAACCAAGTTACACGAGAAAAATCATCGACAAAGGTAACAAAATATCTAAACCCTCTCTTTGACTCAATAGGACACGGACCCCAAACATCAGAATGAACTAATTCAAATGGAGCATTAGCTCGGTTAGTTGCACGGGGATACAGACTCACACGATGGAACTTAGCAAACTGACATGACTCACAAGCTAAAGAAGACAAAGAATGAAACTGAGGACGAAGACTCTTCAATACTGAAATAGAAGGATGACCCAAACGACAATGATCTTCAAATGGAGATGACACTTTAGAACACGCAACGGCTGTTGATATTTCTGGTTCAAAGATGTAGAGACCTCTAGATTCACGCCCTTTACCAATAGTCCTCTTCGTCGTAAGATCCTGAAATAAGCAATAACCAGGAAAAAATGAGACACAACAATTAAGGTCACGAGTGAGTTTACTAACAGAAATCAAGTTAAAGGAAAACTGTGGTAAACTCAAAACGGAAGACAACGAAAGTGAGTTGGTAAGTCGAACATTGCCGATCCCTAAGACTGGAGAGGTGGTTCCATCAGCTATAGTGACACTAGGGGAAGATGTAGATGGATAAATGGTAGAGAATAAACGGGGATTACCTGTCATGTGATCGGAAGCGCCAGAGTCTATGACCCATTTCGAAGAGGAGGAAAGAAGACATGTAGATGTGTTACCTGTGTCGGCAATGGCAGTAACAGGAGTGGAGGATGAAGCCGTCAATGACTCTTGATACAGTCGGAATTTAGTAAACTCCTCAGCTGAGATCGAAACAGACTTGTCAGAATTATCAGGAGTAGAGGCAACATGTGCAGATGGAAACCTCTGGTTTCTATAAAGTAATTTCCGACAATCACGTTTTATATGCCCTGGCTTATGACAATAGTGGCAAACAATATCTCCTGAATTTGCTTTTGGAGCAGTAGAATTTCCTCTGGACATGTTCGATCCTACCCCTCGATTACCTCTATATTCAGTGGTCTGTCCAACTAAAGCACTGTTAGATTCAGATGGCACTATCACTGGCGACCGCTCTGTACGTAGTATCCGAGTGTAAGCATCTTCCAACGATGAAATGTCTGAACTCGAGAGAACTTGATCTTTAGCTGTGTCATATTTCGAAGCAAGACCAACTAGAAAACTCATGATAAACAGTTGTTCGCGTTGGACATTCTGAACTTTTATATCAGTACTCATGGGCAACACTTCATTAAATTCTGAATATGCTCTTTTGCATTCCATAAAATAACTCAACAAAGACTTCTCGCCTTGATCAGGTTGAAAGAGAGTTCTACATACATCAAATATCCGACTGATGTTTCCTTTCCCAGAGTAAAGAAAATCTAAATATTCCAAGAGCTCTTTGACTGAGTTACAGTGATTAACGAGCCCAATGATGGCACTTTCAATAGAATTCTTGATTTGTAGAATAAGTCGAGACTCGTCCCGTAGCCAACTCTTCTTAGTATCATCGTTTGGCGGTGATTCTAAAGTCAGGTGGTCATCCATATCAAGACTCCGAATATAATGATGAATATTCGACCGCCAAGCATAAAAATTAGAACCATTCAACTTATGTTCCGTAATCTTGGATACCATTGGAATCATCTCGGACAGCACTAAAGCCTTCTTTTCAGCCATAACCTCAACAAAAAACAGACCAAAAAGTAGAGCTGAAATCTGAATCACACAAACCCTAAACCTCCAAACAAACTATGGCTTTCAAACATAACCAAACAAACCCGATATGGCCCAAAGCAACACACGACTGGAAGGAGGAGACCAAACCGAGGCGACCCACAAAAAAAGGAGCAAAAAAAACGGCGGCGCACGCGCTCACACGCGCCGGCGCGTGAGACTGACGCAGATTCTGGAGGCGGCGCGTGAGGGCCACGCGCAGGGAGTTTCGGCTTCGGATTTTGAGGACCAACAGATCGGCGAGTGGGCTACGTTTTGGACTGGGCGGTGACAAAAAAATCCTCCGGCGACAGACCAAAACGGCGGCGTGCGGCGGCGGTTTCAGGTGGCGGCGGCGGCGGAATCTGGTGGCGGCGGCGGCGGTTTCGAGCAGCAAACGTTTTGGGCAACCCAAAACTCTCAAAAGGTGTTCCAAACCAAAACCCTAACCGTTCACAAATCTCCAACGAGACAAAACCCTAATTGCCCTAGACCCGCTCTGATACCATGTAAACTCTAAGGTTTGAGAGAATCAGAATTATCTATTCCATTCACATAAAAGATATATATATACAAGTGTACAAGGTTAACCCTAAGTAGGAGAATGTAAAAAGACAATAAAGGACAACTCTATATAATTACACTTATTATACTAATATAATAACTCTAACAGAAAGAAAAAATTTCCAGAATTTGTTATGGAAGGGAGAAAGATTGGGAGGAAATAACTCAGCTCATTTTAATACTTCTACCCTTTCTACAAACTACAATCTTTTGTAATCATGACTCATTTATTATTATAACTAGTCAGAGAGCCTTCTTGTAACCTCCTTTTGTACTTCTCATAATATAAAATTTAAATAAAGAACAAAAAAACCATTGCAGTCATTGTTCTAACCAGATGGTACATATGATAAATGACAGTAATAGTTCCCATTTCAGGTGTAACTAAACCACATGGACACTGATAGGAGAAAAGTTACCAGCTGGTGGAATGTCCATCTAGATACAAAAAAATAGCTTTCAAAGCCTTCAACAAATTGCAGTCCAGTCAACAGACAATCATTGATGCATCCTGGTGCACCTGTCAATCATTTGTACAATGAATACCACAGCCTGCTTCATAAGAAACTTTTTGAATAACAAAGGGGAAGAGGCAGACAACAACTATTATTGATGTCCAATAAGGAGAATGTACAGAATATAGCTTCTCTTTGGTTTAAATCATACAAATGTTAAGAAAAATTTTCATTTTCTGTTATCAATTTGGATTGGGAACCTTTTATAGCTCCCCATTTTTTATCGTTCAGAAGAAGATGCCTTATCTCCTTACTTTCTGTTTGTATCTCCCTTTATTTTTGGACTATAAGTATAATAAATGTTCATTGCAAGGCTAAAGGCTTGCCCTTTAACTATTTGGGGGTCAAGATGGGAGGCAAGCCTAGGACTGAGTCCTTTTGGGACCCTGTGTGTGACAAAATCCATAGCAAGTTGGCGGTTTGGATGAGTTTTTCGGTCTCTAAAGGTGGTAGATCTACTCTAATTAAAGTTGTTCTTTCAAGTATTCCTGCTTATCTTATTTTAATTTTCAGAATGTCGGTGGGGGTTTGCAAAAAAGTAGAGAAAGTTTTTAGAAACTTCTAATGGAAGGGGGCCTGAGTTGTTAAAGTCACTTGGTGAATTGGCCATAGTTACCACTCCTCAGTCTTTGGGGGGCTTGAGGATTGATAACTTAAAGGCAAAGAAACTTAGCTCTTTTAATCAAATGGCTTTGGCGCTTTGAGAAGGAGAAGTCTGCATTGTGGTGAGTGGTGGTCAAAAGTAAATATGGGGAATCTTTCCTTAGAGATTCCAATGCGGATAAGCAGTAGGAATGTTTGTTTAGTCCTTGGAAGGATATAGCAAAAGCGGCTAAAGTTTACTGGGAAAACAGCAAATTCAAAGTGGGAAAGGGGGGACAAGGTATTATTTTGGAGCAATAGGCGGTTGATTGATTGTCCTCTTAATCCATTGTTCCCCAGCACGTTTAGAAGTTTGTTGGCTCAAGATAGGACAGTGAGGGAGATGTGAAACAGCTCTAGTTGGGATCTTAGATTGTGAAGGGGCTGTTTGGATAGTGCTACCCTTTTGCTAAGGGAGGATGTCTTGTTTTGAAAGTTAGAAAGTTCAGAGTTGTTCTTGGTTAGATCTTCTTTGGTAGCTCTCCAAGAGAAAAGAAGGGTGCTGGAAGAAGATTTCTGCAACCAGATTTGGGAAGGTAAAATTTCAAAGAGATGAGTTCTTTGGTAGCTCTCCAATGTCTGTTCCATGTGCTTTGGAAGTGAGGAAATTCTCTCCCACCTTTTACTTCATTGTGTGGAATTTCTTTGGAAAGCTCTTCGGCTGGCAGGGTGTAAACCAAAGCTGGTGGAAAGCTGGTTGTCTGAAGTTCTTTCGGGATGGCTCTTAAAAGACAAAGCCAGAGTTTAAACTTTAAAGGATGAATACAGCAAGAGCTATTCATTGGTTCCTTTGGAAGGGAAGGAATTCTAGAGTTTTCTCAGATAAGAAGCCTTCCTTTTCTCTCTTTTGTGATTTTGTACAGTATATTGTATCTACTTGGGGTGTCCAGTGTCACGGTCATGTTTGTCCAAGGCGTGTTGCCTATGGCCGCATGCCCTTGACAATCCCTCATGCTTTCATGTTTATGTATTTCCTTGATCTTAGTGAGGAGGCTAAAGAAATGGCCACAAGAATCCAGGAGCTTCATAAACAAGTGCACGAGCATATAGCAAAAGAAACATCAAAGTACAAAGCGGCAGCTGATAAAAAGAGGAGATTTAAATCCTTTGACATCGGAGATTTGGTGATGATACATTTACGGAAAAGCAGATTTCCAACTGGCACTTACAACAAACTTAAAAGCAAGAAAATTGGCCCATTTCCTATTCTGGCCAAATTTGGGGACAATGCCTATAAAGTTCAGCTTCCTCCAGAATATAACATCAATCCAACTTTCAACGTTTCTGATATCTTTCCTTACCATCCTCCAGATGAATTCTTGTTGGCAGACTAACTCGAGGACGAGTTAAATTTTCTTGGGTGGGGAAATTTGATGTAGCCTTTTATTGTAATTTCCTTAGCCAGTTAGTTTCTTATAAGTTGGTTAGTTAGCCCTCATGTGCACAACATGTGCATTTTAGTTTCTGCTTTAGTCTCCTTGTAAGCCTATTTAAAGGTTGGCTTGCTGCCATTCTTCACATAATAATATTACTGATTGTTTTTGGAGATTCTCGGCTACATCACTGACTTACTCGTGGGCAAGAGCAAGTGCCGCACAATCACTAGCGAGTCCCAACAGAACGCGATTGTGACACCCAGCATAGATTTTTTTTGTAACTACTCCATCAACACCATCACTTTAGATTGGAAGGTCTTGTTGTAATCCTTCCTTTGGGAAAAGGGACGTCTTATCCTTTTGTCCCCTAGATTGTTTTTTTTTTATGAATAAGCCAACTTTCATTAAGAAAAAAAATGAAAGAATACAAGGACATAAAAAAAAAAACAAGCCCACAAAAGAGACCCCTCTCAATGGAAGGGTCGTCGATCAAAAATAATAGTGCCTAGAGTAAAATTACAAAAAGACTTGGACACTGAAGCCCAGAGAGAAATATAGAACCTAGTAAGGACCCAAACGTCAGACGGGTCCCTTTCAAGGCCACGAAACACTATTATTTATCTCCCTCCAAAGTCCCCACAATAACGCACGCACCCCTACTAACCATAAAAACCTCCCCCTCTCTCGAAACGACAAATGGAGGAGGAACTCCTGGATCATATCCACGTAGTCTCTAAGACTCCTAGCCTGAATCTCGAACGCCTGATAGAACGAACCCCACACCACCGGGCAAAATAAGTCCACAATATATGGTCCAGATCTTCCCCTGTCTTCCGACATAAAATGCAACTAAACAGCCCAACCAACGAAGTTATCTACCTCGAAAGTTTGTCAATCGTATTGACTATTCCGTGAATAACTTGTCAGATGAAGAACATGATCTTCTTCAGTATTTTCACCCTCCAGAAAATGGAAAACACAGATTCACTAGGGAGAGAAGGGTTAAGCAACCAGCGGAAAAGGGATCCACAAGAAAATTGTAACAACCTGAAAAAAAAAAATATTTATATATATTTTTATATTATATTTTTCTTTAATTTATTTAATTGATTTCCAAAAAAATCTTTTTGGAATTTGAATTGATTCCTTTTTAAATTAGAAGATAAATATGATTTATCCTTCTTTTTTAAAATAAAGGAAATAATCTTTAGGGTTTTAATTCGGGTTCTTTTTAAAAGACCTTTTCTTTAGCCCTAATTCTTTTTACGCTCTAAGTAAAATAAAAAAGAGAGAGAAAGAGAAAAGTACGCATTCTACACTTTCCTTCCCAAAAAAAAGCAGTAAGTTTTCTTCCCCTCTATGCTTTTCTTTTGTTTTCTTTTCTTTTTGATTAATTGAATTTTGTTCTTGAAAAGTTTTTAGTATGAATTTTTATTTGTCCTCTTCTTGAATGTATTGGAATGAAATTGGTTTTCAAACCTTTTGCCCTAAAAAGTTTTCGATTTTTGTTTTGGCCAAAATTTTTATGAAAGTTTTTCCTCTTAGGGCATTTGGTTTAAATTCAAGATCTGATGAAAAGGAATTTTTCTAGAATTTTCCAGCCTTGAATTTCTTTAAGTTTGGGGCTGTTTTTGTGTTTAAATTGGATTCTTTTTGTTCAAAAAGTTTGTCAAATGATTTATGGTTTTGATTTCTTCATGAAAAAGGTATGATTTTACTGCTTTTACAACAGTTTTGTTGTGTTTTTCAGATCTGATTTTTGTATTAAAAAGTAACCAATATCGATTTGTTTTACTGTTAAAAACTTTGAAAATCTTTATTTTGGTTGCATAAATTTTCTGGGTTATTTGTCCCAATTTTAAGATAGTTTTAAAGGTTTTAAAGGTTGAGAAATTGAAATTTTATTTGGTAGTTTAAATGGTTTTGAAAGGTATTTGTTTTACTGATTTTTGGTATGAATAAGTTGGATTTTAAAGTGAATTTTCCCAGAGTTTCAGTGCTGTTTTTGCCACCCAATGAACTTATTTTCCCAACTTGTTATGAAAATAATTTGTTTCAAGTGGGGAAAATTGGTAGTATAAGTTGATTGTCATTTGGATTGTTCATTAGATCTTTAAGATGGATTTGTTGGTTTCTAATTAGAGAAGTATTGGATATGTTTAGGAGATTGTTGGATTCAAGGAATCGAAA
Source organism: Luffa aegyptiaca (assembly GCA_017139565.1). NCBI lineage: Eukaryota > Viridiplantae > Streptophyta > Magnoliopsida > Cucurbitales > Cucurbitaceae > Luffa > Luffa aegyptiaca. The sequence continues at coordinate 32,206,486 of CM029402.1, read as the reverse complement.
TTTGATTTGCTTTGGGCTTAAGATTTGTAGGTTCTAATCGAGGTAAGTAATTTCCACATCCCTTCCGAAATAGAAATTTTGGTAAAAATTGTTTGTTTTAAATTGAAATTGTTTCTATTTCAATTGTTTTGTTAAATGAAAGCATGTTTACGGTTTTGAATGTTTTGAAAAGTGTTTTGAATTGAATCGATAGTGCTATCTGGATATGCCAAATTTTGTTTTGGGGGTTGTATGTTTTGTAGTAGTCATATTGGAATTGACGGTTATATGTTCGGAATGAAACTTATTTGTGAGAAGGCACTTATGTGGTTTGACGTTCCTTTGGAATGTAGATTCATGTGTGTGTTTCACTCACGTGGTCTCACTCTTAAGTATTTGTATGAAATGTTCTGACTGTAACTTATTTGTCAGAAGGCACTTATGTGGTTTGACGTCCCTTTGGAATGTAGATTCATGTGTGTGTTTCACTCACATGGCCTCAAACCTAAGTATTTGATTGAAATGTTCTATTCGGTTTTAACCGATATTTTTGTATGAATGTCTGATTGGTGTCACCGATGGGTAACCATTAGGGGTGGTCACGGTTCGGTTCGGTCCGATTTTGGATCGAACCATAAACCGAACCGAGGAGGTCGGTTTCCTAACCTCCTAAACCGAACAAAACCGAACCAACCTGATTCGGTTCTAGTCGGTTCGGTTCGGTTAAAACCGTCTCTTTTCTTTCTTTCTTTCTTTTTTCCTCTTTTTTCCTGCTTTCTACTTCTTTTCCCATGCCAAGGTACAGATGCTATTAAAAAAAAAAAAACTTTAAGAATCCTATACTATGTGAAGAAGGAGAGCTGGCCTTGAGAGGGAGAAAAAATGGAGGTGGAGGAAAGCTTCAGTTCGACAGCAGCACTTTAGTTCAAGCCTTCAATTCGGCGACGGCGCTTTAGTTCGAGCCTTCCGTTCGGGGGCGGCGTTGAGAGCTTCGGCAGGCGGCAGCATTGTTGAGAGATGGAGGCGTGAGATTGAGAGAAAAAGATGGAGGCGTGAGATTTGAGAGAGAGATGGAGGAGGCGTGAGATTTTAGAGAGAGATGGAGAAGCGTGACTGTAAGATTGAGAGAGACGAGGAGGCGTGACTGTGAGAGATTGAGAGAGACGAGGAGGCGTGAGATTGTGGTGAGAGAAAATTAGGGTTAGGTCTTGTTTTTTTTAATTAAAGAATGAGGCTAATGAGCTAGAGGAGTGGGTTATTCCAATGGGCTGGAAAAGTGGGCTGGAAATTAATATACCTTGTGTTTTGGGCCTGGATAAATATATATGAAAACTATATGGTCGGTTCGGTTCGGTTTTTTTCGGTTTTTCAAGTATGTGAACCGAGAACCGAACCAAATACTTCGGTTTTCTGCATGTCTAAACCGAGGGAACCAATTTTTAAAAAAAAAACCGCACCGAACCAGTCGGTTCGGTTCTTTGGTTCGGCTCGATTTTTGCTCACTCCTAGTAACCATTTCGATTCTCGGCTACTCCATTAATGCATCTGTTGGAATTTCTAGTTTCTATAATTGTGTAAATATTATTTGTTAATATTTAGTCATTATTGTCTTTATTCTTTCCTTTTATTGTAATAGGTCTTTCTCCTATATAAGAAGACCTAGGTTGTTAATATTTGAATAAGAGACAATTATTCTTCTAAAATTAAGATGGTATCAGAGCAGGTTTAAACCCTAGCCGTCCTAAAAACCCTACCTTAGAAACCCTAGCCACCAACGCCGGAACCCTAGCCGCCGTTCTTAATCGGTGCATCTTACTTCCGCCGTTCGTGGTCTTTCTGTCGCCACTTTCGCCTCCTAAGCCGCCGAGTCGCCGCCGCCCATCAAACGGCGCCGACGATTACCTCAGACCCAGGCGTGCAACGAAGCAGATCACGACCCGCTGCTTCATTCGCGACTTAGAGACCCACGCAACACAGCGCCGTCGTTCACCGAATCTGTGACCCGCACACTCGCGTCTGCAACTCGCCGCCGTCAACCGCACCTGTGACCCGAACGCTCGCGACTCCCGCCGCTCTCCTCATCGGATTGGCTCCCTGCTTACTAGTCCGTCAGTTTGCCGCCGATTGCTCAGGGAGTTTCTTCGCGTCTGCAAGTCGTACACTCGTGTTATTTCTTCGTGACATCGCACGACTGTCTTGGTACCAAATCTATTTTTGGGTTGGTTCAGTAGTTTGGTTCACTGGTTCACCGGTCTGTTTCACAATCTGGTTCATTGGTCTGGTGCAGTGGTTATTTAGTTCAGTTTTTGGTTTATTTGGTCTGGTTTATACTTTATTTTTTCCCATTTACTTGTCATGTCTAAGGAGCAAGCTCATCAAACCCTAAAATTGCTACCAACTAATTTATCATCTAATAATTCTTGTGTTTCATTGGCACAAACAGGTAATTATCCTCAAGCTTTTTCTTGTGGCACTTCTTCTCCGTGGATTATCGATTCTGGAGCTTCTGACCATATGACTAGTACCTCTCACTTTTTTACCTCATATTCTCCTTCTTATTCTAATGAAAAAATTCGAATTGCAGATGGCAGTTTTTCTTCCGTTGCAGGAAAAGGAACTATTAAATTGACTGAACATATTTCTTTACAGTCTGTCTTAGATGTTCCAAAATTAGCCTGTAATCTCTTATCTGTCAGCAAACTTTCAAGAGATTCTAATTGTCGTGTTATATTCTTTGAATCTCATTGTATTCTTCAGGATCAAAAATCGGAGAAGATGATTGGGAGTGCTAGGATGCTTGATGGCCTTTACTACTTTGATGAAGGTTCTTTTAGTAATAAAATAACTCAGGGTTTCAGTAGTATTAGTTCTCTTTCTGGTAAAGAACAAATTATGCTTTGGCATCTTAGGTTAGGACATCCTAGTTTTCCTTATCTCAAGCATTTATTTCCAAATTTATTTAAAGGATTTGACTGCTCCTCATTTTCTTGTGAAAGTTGCATTTTAGCAAAAAATCATCGTTCCACTTATTTACCTAAACCTTATAAAGCTTCCAAACCGTTTTATTTAATTCATAGTGATGTTTGGGGTGCCTCTAAAATTAGGACTCATAGTGGGAAAAGATGGTTTGTTACTTTTATTGACGATCATACTCGTCTATCTTGGGTGTATTTAATGGAAAAGAAATCTGAGGTGAAAGACATCTTTAGAAATTTTTACAATATGATCGAAACTCAATTTCAAACCAGAATTTGCATTTTACACTCTGACAATGGAACTGAATATTTTAATGAATCTTTTGGTGAGTTTTTAAAAGATAAAGGTATAGTTCACCAATCTACTTGTCGAGATACTCCTCAACAGAATGGTGTTGCTGAAAGAAAAAATAGGCATTTACTTGAAATAGCTCGTGCTATCATGTTTTCCATGCATGTTCCAAAATATTTATGGGGCGAAGCAATTCTCACAGCTACCTATCTAATAAATAGAATGCCTAGTAAGATCTTGAATTTTAAAACTCCCATTGATTGCTTTAAAAATATTTTTCCACAATCTCGCTTATATTCTGATTTACCTCTCAAAGTTTTTGGGTGTACTACTTATGTTCACATCCCTAGTCACTTTCGGTCAAAACTTGATCATAGAGCAGTTAAATGCATTTTTTTGGGTTATTCTTCAAATCAAAAAGGCTATAAATGTTTTGATCCTCAGACAAAAAATGTTTTGTGAGCATGGATGTATCTTTTTTAGAAAATCAACCATATTTTACCCAAAGTTCTCTTCAGGGGGAGAAACCAAATTTGGAAGATAACTTTTGGGATGTTTCTACTCCTCTTCCTAACCTTATTTGTCCTGATGATATTAGTCCTTTGGTGCCAAGTATAGAATCTTCTCAATCAGGGGGAGAAATACTACATAATGATCCTACTGATCAAGTTCCTGAGTTTAAGTTTTATACTAGAAGAAAATTCAATCAGAGGAAGCAAGACCAAATAGTTGATCCTTCACAGAACCAATCTGAGACTCCGACGATTGAAACTGGAAAATCTGGTAATTCTTCTTCCATTCCTACTTCAAATATTCAAAATACTTTACCAGTTGTGTCTGATCTTGATATGCCCATAGCTATTAGAAAAGGTACTCGAAGTTGTACCAAATATTTTATTGCAAACTACATGTCATATCAAAATTTGTCAAATAGTCATAAAGCCTTCACCTCTAGGATAAATAATTTGTTTGTTCCAAAGAATATACATGAGGCTTTAGAAGATCCAAATTGGAAAGTAGCAGTTATGGAGGAGATGAATGCTCTAAAACAAAATGGGACTTGGGAAATAGTAGAGTTGCCAAAGGACAAGAAACCAGTGGGTTGTAAATGGGTGTTTACCATAAAATGCAATGCAGATGGTAGTATTGAGAGGTATAAAGCCCGATTAGTAGCTAAAGGCTTCACTCAAACATATGGGATTGATTATCAGGAAACGTTTGCCCCAGTTGCTAAAATTAACTCTATTCGAGTACTGTTGTCTCTTGCAGCTAATTCAGAGTGGCCTCTCTACCAACTTGATGTGAAAAATGCTTTTCTCAATGGCGACCTTGAGGAAGAAGTGTTTATGCATTTAACACCAGGTTTTGAAAAGGAACTTGGAAGTAATAGAATTTGCAGGTTAAAGAAATCTCTATATGGCCTTAAACAGTCTCCAAGAGCTTGGTTCGAACGGTTTGGAAAAGTTGTGTCTGGTTATGGGTTTCTTCAAAGTCAAGCTGACCATACTATATTTTATAAACACTCTGAGAATAATAAAATCTCTATCTTGATTGTCTATGTTGATGATATTATTCTCACAGGTGATGATGAGGTAGGTCTAACTGATCTTAAGAAAAGCCTTGCAACTGAGTTTCAAATCAAGGACTTGGGAACGTTAAAGTATTTCCTTGGGATGGAATTTGCAAGATCAAGGAAAGGCATCTTTGTAAATCAAAGAAAATATGTCCTTGACTTACTTGAAGAAACAGGATTACTTGGATGCAGAGTTGCTGAAACTCCTATTGAGCCTAATTTGAAATTAGAAGCAACAAAAGAAGAGGAAATAAAGGATAAGGAGATATACCAAAGACTTGTGGGGAGACTAATTTATTTGTCTCATACTCGTCCAGATATTGCTTTTGCTGTAAGCATGGTAAGTCAGTTTATGCATGCACCCGGACCAACTCATTTCGAAGCTGCCTATAGGATTTTACGGTATTTAAAAGGAGCTCCTGGAAAAGGTATTTTATTCAAAAAGAATAATCACTTCCAAGTAGAGGTCTATACAGAAGCAGACTGGGCTGGAAGTACTACTGATAGAAGATCTACCTCAGGTTATTGTTCCTTTGTTGGAGGAAATCTAGTCACATGGCGAAGCAAAAAGCAAAATGTAGTGGCCAGGAGTAGCGTTGAAGCAGAGTTTAGAGCCTTAGCCCATGGAATCTGTGAAGGCATATGGATAAAAAGAATACTTGAAGAATTCAAGTTCCCTCAGACTAAGCCTATTCGAATTTATTGTGACAATAAGGCTGCCATATCTATAGCTCACAATCCAGTTCTACATGATAGAACAAAACATATTGAGGTTGACAAACACTTTATTAAAGAAAAGATTGATACTGGTGTAATATGTATCCCTTATCTTCCGACGACAGAGCAAATTGCTGATGTTCTAACTAAGGGACTTCCAAAGAAGCAATTCGATAAACTAATTGACAAGCTGGCTATGGAAGACATCTTTAAACCAGCTTGAGGGGGAGTGTTGGAATTTCTAGTTTCTATAATTGTGTAAATATTATTTGTTAATATTTAGTCATTATTGCCTTTATTCTTTCCTTTTATTGTAATAGGTCTTTCTCCTATATAAGAAGACCTAGGTTGTTAATATTTGAATAAGAGACAATTATTCTTCTAAAATTAAGAGCATCTTTCCCAATATGTTCTGAAAGTATTGTCTGTCTGAAAGTTTTGTTTGATTGAAAGAATGATTATGTTTCGAACATTGAAATGTTTTTGTTATGTTTTGTTTTGAACGAAAATGAATTGTGAAATTGATGTGAAAGTTGTTTATTAAGTATTTTTGTACTCATTTTGTTTTTAAAATGTTTTCAGATGATGTCACAAGTGATAGTTCTGACAGTGATCAGGTCTAGCATTCTGGCATGACTGATGAGAACCTGTGATCGGTAGGATTTAGTAGGCTTCTATAGGATTTGCTGTTTTTGGTTTTGTTTAGTTTTTTTGTTTGTTTTTTTTTTTTTTTTTTGAACAAAAATCAACTTTCATTACTCACAAATAATCATATTGTCGGTTACAAACAGAGGAAGCTCTCTACGAGCATGATCTTGGATCCAATTTGGAACATCCCAAATCCAAAGATTTGGTTGACCTCTAAGCCCGTCACGGGCTAAATTATGAGCAATCACATTGTGCACCCTAGAGTTATATAAAAACAAAACCTTACTAAACTTTAACTTCATGGAATTTATATCCCAGAGAATGGCACTGACACTGGTTTCTTCCTCAATGTCGTTGTTCAACATGGATATAATTTGAAGCGAATCTGAAAGAATTGTAATCTCTCTGAATTCCATTCTTTCTGCAAGCCGTAAACCTTCCAGCACCGCCCTTGCTTCCGCACAAAGTGGAGTTGAGAAAAATTGTTGATGTCCTTGCATGGCAGCCTTTACCTGTCCCATATTATCACGAATCACCACACCATAACCTTGGACTCCTGCATTAATATCACAAGCAGCATCAACATTAATCCGCACCCCAATAGTGTCAACCTAACTTGGATAATGTCTCCTTTCAGCTTTTGGATCAGACATAATAGGATTATCAATTCCTATTGAACGATCCAGTCACATTTTTCGAGCACATCTGGAATTGGTTAATCATGTATATAGTTGTTCCTGTCGTTCCAGATTGCCCATGCACCAAAACAGATCAAACTAAAAGTTAATTCATCATTGATTTCCATTAGATCCATTAAACGGTCTTGAATCGAAGGACTATTACACCTTTTGATCTTTTTTGCTCGAGAACACCGAAATAAAGCATGGTCAGATGTCTCTGGATGCTTCAAACAGATAGGACATCTGTCATCAGATATAATATGGCGGCCTAGAAGATTCGCCCTGTTGGTAAGCAATTATGGTAAGCTCTCCATATAAAGTGCTTAACCTTCGAGTGAATCTTGAGTGACCATAACTTCTTCCACCATTTTTGCAACTGACAAGTAGTTGATGAGGATGCCGCTCTCTTTGACGCTATGTATACTTTATAACCACTCTTCACTGAATACCTTCCACGTTTATCATAATGCCATATCCATCGATCAGGACCAGATAAGCTAATAGAAATGTTGACAGTTAAATCAACATCCTCTTGACAAAGTTGTTCCTTCAAAAATTGAATATTCCACTGACCAGTCAGGGTAATGAAATCTACCACCATTTGATCATTCTCCTGACCCATCATGGGTATAACCTTAAAAGATGTAGGTCTAGGAATCCAAGGATCTTTGAATAATTTGATGGATGACCCATTTCCAACATTCTTCCGGATTCCTTTTTTGAGCAACTCAATACCCCATACAAACCCCTTCCAGAAATAAGAGGAAGATGGCTTGGATGTTGCCTCCATAACCGTCGAATTTGGAAAATAGCGACTTTGAAGCACACGCGCTATTTTTGAATGGGGGTTCAAAACACCTGCCACACTTGTTTTGCCAACATTGCTTGATTAAAACCTTCAAAGTCCCGAAAATTCAATCCCCCCATCTCCTTTGGTAAACATAATTTTTCCCATCTCATCCAGTGCATCTTCCTTTTATCGTCAGACCCTCCCCACAAAAATTTTGCACACAAACCTGGAATTTTAGAGAGCAATATTTTGGGCAAACGAAAACATCCCATTGCATAGACAGGGATAGCTTGTATCACACTTTTAATAAGGACCTCCTTTCCACCACCTGAAAAAAATTTAACTTTCCAACCCTGCAGATAAGACCAGACTCTGTCTAAAATATGTTGAAAATCTTTGCTTTTACTTCTAGAGAAAGAAGACGGCAGGCCTAGATAATTCCCTAGACTCCTTACAACTTTCATCTGCAAAATAGATGTTAATGTTTGTTTTTTAATGTTGGACTTGGCTTAGGTTGTAAGCCTTATTTTCTGATTAATAGGTTGTGTTTTCGGTTTTGTTAAACCACTTTCACAATATTTGAAAGATTGATCATATTGAAATATACGAGTTGTTACAAAAATCCTCAGAGGGGCTAAGACTCCAACAACGAACATCCCTTCTTCCCGCCCTAAAATGGAAATCCCCTATCAAAGACAAGAGATTAGTGACCTCCATCGTTTCCCTATTGGTCAAAGAACTATGGAAACCCAACGAATAAGACAGAGCTCCTGATAGGGTTAAGGACATCGATAATCAAACGTTTTTTCATTGAGGACAAGCAATAGAGATTAGGAAATATTGAGCAGAGGGGACTATCCCCCACCCACTTGTACTCCAAAAGTCCCTTTACCATCCCCCATTTGAAAACGAACCAGACCCGAAAAAGAAGGGAGCTCATAAGCAATTTCTATCCAAGGATTTCTAGACATACTCTTGACCCCACCCGACAACCACTCATGGGGGTGAATACATGTTGGTTTATATTAGCTGTAAATATATTAATTAGGTGTATTTATTAATGATTTTATTCTTATTCTTTCCTTTCTTGTTTTGAGCTTTTCTCCTATATAAGAGGGCTATGTATCTTACCTTTTAATACATAATTATTCCATCTAAATCAGCATGGTATCAGAACCCATGAAACTCAAACGGGTATTCGGTCCAAGAAAAAAAAAAGGGATCCGATCCAAGCATGGTGAACCCAAAGAGGCACCATCTTGAGGGGGCATGTTGAGGATCCCACATTGAAAACATAAGATAGATGGGTTACTCCACTCATTGCCAATTGGTTTTGAGTTGGAACCCCATGTTATCTAATATGGTATCAAAGTCAAGCTGATAGGATGTTATAAGATAAGTGGAGACCCCATGTTATATTTACTCACTATGACACGATGCAAAGATGAAGACTCAAGGGGGAATCGCCACAGCCATTTCGCTAATAGGGCTCTACTGTGGACCCTTAAATTACCTAGTTCAAGACCCACAGGTTTCCCCACCACCTCCCAACTAACAAGATGCACCCCTTTCCCCTCATCGATCTCCTCCCATAAAAAGTTTCTCATGAGTCTCTCGAGATCCCTACAAACCTCGCGTGGAGCCCTAAACACGAAAAAAAAGTAGACCGAAATCCCACTTAAGACCGAGCGGATAAGAGTCAACCTACCACCTTTGGAGGAAAAACTCTTTTTCCAAGAGGCTAACCTTTTCCTAACCTTCTCTACCACAGGGGTCCAAAACGAAAGGTTTTAGGGTTATGACCGAGAGGTAGACCCAAATAAGAAGAAGGAAAGGAACCCACGTCACATCCCACCAAAATTGTCCACCTTCTAACCTTATCGAGGTCACAATTTAAACGATTTGATATTTTGCTCCATTGATCTTGAGCCCGACATCTCCTCAAAGAAAGCTAAGATATGATTCAAGATACGAAAAGAATCCTCCTTCCCAGAACAAAAGAAGATGGTGTCATCTGCGAACTAGAGATGGGATAAGGACACTCGATTCCTACCTACCTCAAAGCTCTCCAGAATACCCCCCTCCACACCTCTTAATACCATCCTGTGCTAAGAGGGTCCACCACTAATAAGAAAATGAAAGGCGATAGAGGATTCCCTTGTCTAAGGCCTCTAGATTCGAGAATACGACCCTTAGGACATCCATTAATGAAAATGGAATACCTCACTGATCTGACACAACCCCAAATCCACAATCTTCATCTATACCTGAATCCTTTCCGGGCTAGAACCTTATCGAGGAAATTCCAATCCACGTGATCATGGGCTTTTTCAAAATCTATCTTAAAGATGACCCTCTCCTTCTGATCATGTCTATAATCTTCGATGGCTTCTTAAGCAATGAGAGCCAAATCTAGAATCTGTCTCCCTGCTATGAAAGCCCCTTGGGATTCTGAGATCGTGGAAGGACCCGTTTAAGTCTGTTAGCCAACACCTTCGCTATGATCTTATACACGCTCGTAATAAGACTAATGGACCTGAAATCCTTGACCTTCCCAACCCTCTCTTCTTAGGAATAAGGCACACGGGTTTCATTCATGGAGCTATCTATAATGCCTCTCTCATAAAATTCCTTGAACACTCTCTCCAAGTTCTCTTTAATCCCATCCCAATTAACTAGAAAAAACCCCATCGAGAAACCATCTAGGCCCGGAGACTTATTCCTATCACAGTAGGAAGACTCCAACTCTCTCCTATCTGGTTCCAATATTGGCCTCCAATCCAGACCATCCACAAAAGGTCTATCTACCACAAGAAATCCATAAAGGTTCAAAAAGAACGAAAACATTTCCTCTTCAACCTCCTTGAACCCTTTCACTAGAGAATTGATAAAATTCTTACTTCTCCTACCACTTGCCATCCTTTGAAAGAAGGCTGAATTACAATCCCCTAAATTGTTTTGTTGGCTGACCTTTTGAATGAAGTTCTCTTTGTTTCTTATCGAAAAGAATTCATGTTCATTATCAGTCAAATAACAAGGAGAAAATAGCTTACAAGTTAAAAGGGCATAGCCTAGCAACATGATCAAAGGAATTCGTTCACAGATAGAACAGTTTCAATAACCAAACTAGATTTAGCTAACAATGATAAACAAAGGGAAACAAGAAGCAACAGGTACGAATTACCTTGAAAAGGACAAGCTATAGAGATCCACTTATTTACATATTTGGAAAAAGTCTGCCAATCAACAATAATCACGTCAAGCAGAATCCATAAAACAAGCTCATGTCATCCATGCAAATTTCAACTAGTCATTAAGAGAGTACGTGCGCACATCATTATGGAGTGATATGAAACACGAAATTAGCAGCCCGCCCATAGAATGAGATATTAAATTCACTTTTCTACCACCAGAAGCTTTACTGGCAGTTTCCAACTTCTCTTTAAGACCATCCATAGCCTTGCCAATTCTGTCACCAAGAACCAACCAATGCCCTTACATCAACTTTGACTCATGCACTTGCAAATTTGCAGTGCCTAAAACAACATTTGGCCACTTGCAATTTCAATAAATTCAGACGTGAACTTTTGACACTAAAACAAGAAAGTGACTTAGAATGACCTACCTATTACTCTGCCGGAAGTCATAACCATAACCAAACAATGTGGTTCCCTTCTTGTACCCGCATCCAACAAGCATATCAATCATATCATGAAAATGATAAACGTCATCAACATGTAGGCATTTTACCATCTGAAAAAATAAATAAATAAATAAATAAAAAATGATGCATATATAGATAGGGGAGGTATGAGAAGAAGCAAAAATAAATTTAATGTGTGGGATTTTTGCATGAGACTATTTATTAGTGTCAGATATCCAAAAGGAATATAAGCAGAAGGTGAGGGAGACTAGATATCCACCAAAAGTCCAAGCACCTAGGGACAATATAAAAAGTATCTCCAATTGGTGTATATGAGAGAAGGAAGAATTTAGACAGAGCTGCAGCTAGAAACAACGAAGCCAGCCAAATCAAAAACCCCAATAGTAGTTATACGTTTGTAACTTATCCTTTCCTTCTACATTTGTGAGTAAAGATGTGATATATACAAACCCTCTGCACAGTCATATCCGAATTTATTATTTGTAATAACAATGGAAAAAAAATGTGCACAAAGCAACAATTATGGGAAAAAGCCAATACATTAGCAACATCCTTCTAACAGTACATGATGATTTTTATTTTTTTATATCTGTGAGTGTCTTTGGTGTAGCCTATTCCGTGAGTTTCTTTAGTTTAGTATCTTATTTTAAGTAGTCATGTGCTTAGCACGTGTGTAACTAATTTCGGTTAGCTTCCATGCCTATTTAAAGGATGGAGCTCATTAATAAAAGTCATTCATTCATTCATTCATTCTTAATTAATTTCAAGTTTCGGATACACTATATTTGGTATCAGAGCGCACGATTTTTTGGGCGCTTCCACTATGATGACCAACAGAGTCTCGACCAACGTGGGTGGAGATTCATCTTCGATTGGAAAAGAGGCGGAAACCACCACCGCCCTCTCACCACGATCAACAATCGTATGCTTGTTGTCGGTTGAACAAGATACGAAAGTATTGAAAGATGATGTGGGTGAGATAAAGAAGATCTTGGAGATGATATGTGAAAAACTGGGCTGCAGAACGGATCAGCAAGATGTTGACCCAAGAACTCACACAATTATGGAGAGGAGACAGCAAGATCATCAAAAGGAAGAATTTAGAACAAAACAGTGGCAAGAAAGACAAGTTATGGAGCAGAAAACAACCCAAGAAGTAATTCCAGCACCAAGATTTTATCAAGAACATCGCACAGGATTGCAAGAATTCAAACATAACCCCCTATTTAGAAGACAACCCGAATGGAATGGAGATAGCTCGAGTGAGGAAGAGTATGAAGAAATTCAAAGGGAAGGCCGAAGAAACCTTAGGTATCAACATCAACAAGAGAGCGACTTCAAAATGAAAATTGACATACCAACGTATAGTGGAAAGATGGAGATCGAGGCCTTCTTGGAGTGGATTAGACACGTAGAAAATTTTTTCAATTATATGAATACACCCGAGAACAAAAAGGTAAGATTGGTGGCCCTAAAGTTGAAGGGAGGAGCTCAAGCATGGTGGGATCAATTAGAGATCAACCGTCAAAGATATGGGAAACGGCCAATCCAAAGTTGGGAGCGGATGAAGAGATTGATGAAAGAAAGATTCTTGCCAATGAATTTTGAACAAATTTTATATTATCAATACCAAAATTGTCGGCAAGGAAATAGATCGGTCATGGAGTATACAAAAGAATTCCATCAACTAGGTGCAAGGACAAATCTTGTAGAGAATCAACAACACTTAGTGGCAAGATATAAGGGCGGCCTACGCTATGATATTAAAGAACAGCTTGCTTTACAACCTATTGGGTATTTGAACGAAGCCATATCGGCGGCAGCAGTAATTGAGGAGCAAATAGCTAATCGATTCAAAAGAACTTATTCCAAAAGGATCGTGGGAGAGCAAGGCAGCAACTTCAACAAAACTACAATCGGGGACAAAACATCTCAACAAAATTCATTGGCAGCACTCAAAGGTAAACAAATAGAGGTTAATGCTCCAAGAGAGGCCAAGAACTCAGACGGTATGACCAACAAACAAGCATCCAACGGATACTCAAGACCGACACTAGGGAAATGTTTTCGTTGCAATCAATCCGGCCATTTATCCAATGAATGTCCTCAAAGAAAGACTCTGGCTATTACAGACAACGTGGAATATCAAGAAGATGAAGAGGAAGCCGACACTGATGACAACATAGATTTTCTTGAACCGGATGAAGGAGAGCCATTATCTTTGGTGATTCAAACACTCCTTCTTGCCCCCAAAACCGATACAAGTTATCAACGACATGCCTTATTCAAGACTAGATGCACAATCAATGGAAAAATATGCAATGTGATCATTGACAATGGGAGCACTGAAAATGTCGTCGCAAGCAAGCTAGTATCCACACTAAATCTTCCTTTACACCCACATCCGGCACCCTATAAGGTGAGTTGGATCAAGAAAGGGGGTGAAGCTTGTTAGAGTTATTATATTAGTATAATAAGTGTAATTATATATAGAGTTGTCCTTTATTGTCTTTTTACATTCTCCTACTTAGGGTTAACCTTGTACACTTGTATATATATATCTTTTATGTGAATGGAATAGATTATTCTGATTCTCTCAAACCTTAGAGTTTACATGGTATCAGAGCGGGTCTAGGGCAATTAGGGTTTTGTCTCGTTGGAGATTTGTGAACGGTTAGGGTTTTGGTTTGGAACACCTTTTGAGAGTTTTGGGTTGCCCAAAACGTTTGCTGCTCGAAACCGCCGCCGCCGCCACCTGAAACCGCCGCCGCCGCCGCCGTTTTGGTCTGTCGCCGGAGGATTTTTTTTGTCACCGCCCAGTCCAAAACGTAGCCCACTCGCCGATCTGTTGGTCCTCAAAATCCGAAGCCGAAACTCCCTGCGCGTGGCCCTCACGCGCCGCCTCCAGAATCTGCGTCAGTCTCACGCGCCGGCGCGTGTGAGCGCGTGCGCTGCCGTTTTTTGCTCCTTTTTTTTGTGGGTCGGCTCGGTTTGGTGATGTAAACAAGCTGGAGAGTTTTATTAATGATGAAAAAGATACCTTACATAAGGCAGCAGCCCCCTTTACATACAAATAGGAGGGCTGGAAAAAGACTAAACAACTAATAACTAACTTAACAGCCTAGATAAAAGGAATTAATTGCTGGAAATCTAACAACTTAACAGAAATATTACTGTACAGTAAAAACAAGATGATTAAAGAAAAGATCTTCAAGAAACTAAAGAAAACATGATAAGTTGTCAAGATTGGAACAAAGATGTCCTACATCAAACCCTTCCTCCCAAAAGAAAACTCGACCTCGAGTTAAGCATGTAAAGAAAACTCATCAGGAGCGTGGTATTTAAAAATATCCGCCACGTTAAATGTATTGCTAATACGCAAAGATGGAGGTAAAGCCACTTGATAGGCATTAGGACCGATCCGCTGAACAATAGGAAAAGGTCCGATCTTTTTGCTGGTCAATTTGGTATGATGACCAGCCGGAAGACGACTCTTTCGAAGGTGAACCATCACCAAATCTCCCACTTGAAACTCTTGAAGTCGACGATGAACATCAGCCGATGACTTGTATGAAGCATTGGCTGTTTCTAGGTGGTTTTTAACCTCTTGATGCGCTATCTGCCTCAGCACTAAGATCAAAAGAGGAAGGAATATTAGCTAAGTCAACAGTCAAACGAGGGAGATGAGTATACACAACCTCAAATGGTGACTTCCCTGTGGAACGATTCTTCATATGTTGAATGCAAACTCAGCTTGGGCCAACGATAAATCCCATTGTTTGGGTTTATCCCCGCTAAGGCATCGAACTAAGTTCCCAAGAGTCCTATTGGTGACTCGGTTTGACCGTCCGTTTGTGGATGACTTGTAGTACTAAAGAGCAAACTTGTACCAAATTTCTTCCACAAAGATTTCCAAAAATAACTCATGAACTTGACATCTCTATCCGAAACGATTGTTTTAGGTATGCCATGAAGTCTAACAATCTCACAGAAAAAAAAATTAGCAATGTTAAGAGCATCATTAGTTTTTTGCAAGGTAAAAAGTGTGCCATCTTGCTAAATCTATCCACAACCACCAAAACCGAGTCAAAACCACGTTGTGTCCTAGGTAACCC